>BLKR01010170.1:0-66776 GCA_011170035.1 Teleogryllus occipitalis
AATGGCGAGGCTCAGGCCATAGGGCCTGCTCTTCCGCCTAACCACTAAATCTACAATAATACATGGTAGTAACAAATAAGAGAGGGAGGGCAAGCTGTACATTAACGTCGCAAAACTAGGGCAGCGTGAGTGTATTCCCAAAGCCTCCGTGCTCGTTATTGTTTGAAACGTTCTCAGTTTAAAGATCCATAGTTCGGAGTATTAGAAACGTATAATTTTTTAAAGGTTTCATACACCAGTCAAGAAAACAATTGTTACTGTTCGATAAACATAACGTTAGTGGCATTTTATTCAGTACTTATCAAAATAAGCACGTGCGATTAGACGTAACTAGGTCTGCGAACGGTGTGAGTACGCGCATTCATATTCGCTCACACTGAGTCGTGTTATTACTGGCGAGTGTAAAGGACTTTCACTTGAAGCTGAGTCGGAGTCGGAGTCAACAAAGACCGCGGAGGAGATGGGTCGTAGTCTCCATGTTCCCCCGACTCTGCCTCCCGCACGACCTATTTCAGCCTCACCGCCGGTATTACTTTGTGACATCTCTATTCATCCGCCTGGTGGTCCCCTATTCCTCTTGTTCTCTCCATATCGCCAACTGTCGGCAGTGGCGGCTCACCCCCCCCCGCGCGAGGTTTCAATTTTTTTATATGTGGTAATTTATCCACAACAATTGTTACGAAGGACTTGCATTGATAATAATATTTGTACTCCTGTACTGAAATTTCATTTTATTTTTCCATCTGAAAAGTACATACAAAAACTCTTAAAACAGTGTTGGAAATTGTATGTGTCTGTGAAATGAATTAAATCAATACTCATCAGCACGTACGCTTGCCTAATTTGCATACCCCAAGGCGCCGCTACAACTCGTCGGATATCTGCAGCGATAGCTGTTCGCGTGAATCCGAGCCCCCGTCGCCCCTCGCCACCAGCGCCAGGCCCCGTTGCCGCTGCTCGTTGCGCCCTGGCTGCGAGTGGCTGCGATTTCACCAATGCAGCTGATGTCGCAACTTTAAAGTGCTCCTTTGCGAACATTGTCATTATCGAAGCGCTACCAAAATTTAAAATATTTTTTGTGAGAATGAAGGAAGAAATTTAATCAGAAAAATTTTTAATTGATACCGTACAGTTATTTTGAAACAAAATAACGAAGTGACAATTCTTATTGATGTATTAATGCGGTTAGTATTAGTTAACTTGATGGCGTGTTTTTTTCCTTTAGTAATAATGACTTTAGACGTTAAGGACTAATGAATCAAATAATATGATGACATACCATAAGATCACGGTTGAAAGTACTAAGAGTTTATCTTAGATATTCTTTATCTTCTAGAAATGATCTTTCTACATCGCCACAGTCATTTAGACACTTATTCCATTCCAAAAAAATTACCTAATAGATTTTTATATTTTTTATCAGATTTTGATGATCTGTGAAATTTATTTTGTAATATTTACGTAACAGTGGAACAGTTAGTTACAGATTCAATAACTTTCCAACATGGATATTCTTCCCGTAAATCAACTAACTTGGAACATTATTTTAATACCTTCTTTCTCATCGCCGTTTTATCTAAGTGTTATTACAGTAACATTGTATTCTCACGCTGGCGTCAAGTAATCAAAAATTACTTATGTAAGTATCTTGGCGGATAATTTTAAATTGTTTCGGTCGCAGTCCCGAATTATCGACAATGTTTGTGAATATTGGCACGGTTTACGGGTTATAAAGTTTTTTTCTTCCTTTGCGCTTCCATATCCTCGACGGCAAGAGGAGGATATCGACAATGTTCAATGGTTGGCTTTTCGCTAAGAGGAAGACATCATTGTTGGTTGGCTTGCTGGACCAGTGTGTGTGAGGGAGAGAGAGACCGAGAGAGGGGGAGAGAGACCGAGAGAGGGGGAGAGAGACCGAGACCGAGAGAGGGAGATCAGCGCGTATCTAATTGGGAAGTGTGCGGTGTCAGCGGCCGAGAGGTTCCCACGCTCCTTTGGGCGTGGTCGCTTGCGCGCCGGGTAATTGTTTACTGGGAGCGAGGTCGGGGCTTCGCCGGCGCCCAGGTGGCAACGCCGCCACACCTCGCCGACTCTCCCTGTGCGCTGTGGCCGTCGTCCCTGCGTCTTCTGCGACATGCGTTGTGTAAACTGTCTGCATCCCGCGGCCAGCTTTTCCTAAGCCGTTCATCAACCTCCCCAAAAAGGCGTAGCCCGACTGCATCCCGTTCCATTTTCATCCTTAGAGTAAGGGTTGATTTGTACGTTTACCGTGGTCTGCTTAGTATTGATCCATTATAAATAAACCACTTCTCTCTTCTCTTTCTTTCTTTGTTTCTTTTTTTTTTTCTCCAAGAAACTTTTGCACGTCCTTTTAGATAAGTCAACGTTGAAAATCACACTTATTTGGAGCAATAAAAACTTACTCTCACAACCATCCTCCTCCCAACCACCTCCCACAACCATCTTTTTACCCCACTGACTTAACACATACAACTCAAATGGCCTGCCGTGTTCATCTGAATTAAGTTTTTTTCTGCACTGTTGCGACAACATTTTTTTGTGTTTCTTAATAATGGAAACCAAACGATCATTTTTACTTTCTCGTTGCGGAGTAGAGAGAAAGAAGATTAGAGAGAGAAGATACTATTTAGGGAAAAAGTCTAACATGTAATGTATCCAGAATCCGTTTTGTGGATCCCTGATACCGAAAAATCGAATTACTCCGTCCGTCTGTGAACTACTAGCGGCTAAATCTATCTGGCTGATTTCGCGACCCCTTGAATTTGAAACCGATATTTTAATTTTGGACAGTACTTGACATGAAGCTCCTGGGACATTTCCCAAATTTTCAAAATAATTGCTCCATCGTTTTTGATTAAGTTTTCTTGTTGGACAGTGTGAAGGACGTTTTTAGAGAATGTTGCAAGTCTCACACCTCGTTGAAAACCCTCATTTTTCGAAAATTGCTAAAGTTCAAAATTTCATCCAGTCTATTCTTTTATGAGCTTTAAATAATCTTGTCGCCGTTATGTCCATCTCGAGAGAACCTCTATTCTTGTACGGTTGCTCTTATGTTTCTGTAATTAATATGGCTCAGTTAACATGGTCAGTCATACCCATAGCTCGTTTTGCGATCGCTTCACATCATTCAATCCTCCGTGGGGGGTCGATGCTGTGGCCGTATGTAAGTTGGGGACCAAACCAGCCCAGGTAAGGAAAAGTACTGATTGAACAGCTAAGCTCGTTAAGAGGACCGTCGCCGCTTTTCCTTGTGTGTGATCGAAAATCTTCGACTCGCTCCTATATCATAATGAAAAGCAAAGAAAGCACTAAACGAGTGTCCAAATTATATTTCAAATGACAAAGGCGTAATACAGCAATCATTGAAAAAGCTGGTACTAGTATTAGTACTAGTACAACAAAATGGCACAGTTCATTCAATCAACGAATGATTCAATGAATGAAAACCAACTTTAACCAAACCATAGAAATACGCCAGTCCTACGTCTTGGAAACTGGGAAGTGAGTTGTGTTTTAAAAATAATAGCTATGAAAATGTTCTTCGAAAATAAAATGTCACCTTCCACTTTTACGTGGGAGGGGATGAAGTAGTTGGTCCCCAATTTACGTATGCCCGTCACCGGACCGGTCCCCAATTTCCATATAGGTGATACCCTATTTACCTTTTGGTCCCCCATTTGCATACACCGGAAGCCTGCGTGTGTGGAGGAGGCAGCGAGAGGGAAGTGGCGGGGAGCGGGCGACCGCCACAAGTCGAGCGCCTCTGCGCTTGGGCTTCCTGGAGCGTTGCGTCAGTGGTTTTCGCCCGCGGCCGCGCGGGGCGATTGTGGTGTCGATTTCGATGGAGAGCCCGGTCGCCGCGCCGCCGCGCCGGCCTCCTCGGATTTTTATCTCGTCGCGAGCGACTGTGTCGAAACGGATGGTTCCACCTGCTCGAAGGTGACTTGTAACGCTCCACATCGGTTTCGCGCAACATGCGGAAGCCTGTGTGGCAACGCTTGAGCGCGCAACGATCGCGCGTATTGTTATCGCGGACAAACTTTTGTTGGGAAAGACCTCCCTCTGGATTAAGTCTCGCCGCCGCCGCCGGGGATTCCCATCGGAAAATTCGTTTGCTAACAGGGCGGCGCCGCGAATGAATCGCGAGGCAACACTGTTTGTTGTGGAATGTTCAGGCGTCTTTTATCTTCAAAGCGAACGCTGGATACATGCACCAGTATTGTTGTTGCGAGTTCAACTTACCATTATTAAACTTTTAAGAGAGCAACGGGGTACTCAAGAAGCGAATATGTAGGGACTCGGTGACATGCGATGAACTGTATTGAATGGTTGAATGTGATACATGTAATATCAACATTGTAGCTGTCACTCTAACAAATATATATTAAGTTGTATGTCAATAATATTTGGTGAAATTGTTCTCGATCTAACTTTTATTAATTTCTTTTTCCAGGTAAGTAAGCTGATCTACAAAATCCGTTTTCTTCCTGAGCGTAAGTACACAGACTATACTGGAGAAAACTAGAAGAAAAGCTAAGGAGGGCGTATTAAATTAGTTTCATTTTATAACTCGCTAATTCCATCGTTTTGAAGTATCTTCGTTTGATAAGTTTCTGATATTTAATGTTTCGAAATCTCTGTTAAATTGTTAAACAACAAGATACGAAGTCTGTACCTCGTACAAGTATAGACTAGTTCACTATACATCATGTTCAGTTAATTTACAGGAGAGCAGTTTCTGTCGTATGAATGAAAAGTGTTCACTGTTATTTTGTCAGATTCTAAACTTCGCTATTAATGTCTTATTGGCTGACATTGTAATACTGATACATTAGAACGCACTTTCAAACATCTGTTAAAATATCTTATTTTAGTAAAGAAAAAAAAAGGGAACATGCCGTGCACCTCAGATGTTTTCTGATTAACAAGTGACTATCGGCAAGTACGACACGACCATTGCGTAATATGCACAATGATGCAAATTTGTTCTTTGGGACGCCGGAAGCTGGCCGAGATGGAGCTCGTTTCTTCGCTGCCCAAGTAGCGTACGTCGACAGTGCTGCTCAGCGGTGACGCTGCCAGTTGTGCGCTCTGGACACGTCGAGCGTTTGCGGTCTCGATGCCTCTCCGAGCGAATAACGACTGTTTTTGCTACCTACGGCATCAGTACCCCGGACGCACTATGTTTTGCTTTGATTATGTCGAAAGGCAAGGGGGCGATGTTACTGGCTAAAAGGTACAAGTGGGAGGGGGGAGGGTACACTTCAAACGTTCTGTATCTGTGAATTTGCATGTGCGGTATGCATTAATGTGATAGCGCTGAGTTCTGGAAATAAACAAATAGGGCCATTCTTTGTTATTATTTTCTATCTTTGCATTTAACACAACATTCCGATCCCACATTTGAAGTTTACTAATGGAAGCAAGAACTTAGTAAATGTTCATTGTTTTCAGAATAGTCTTGTAATGGTTTGGGGCACTAAGATATATACTTGAAGAACTTGGCCCTGGATAGTTATATCCCACATCTAATTCATTCTGAGAAATGAGACTCTGACACATGTTTCACTCTGACATTCACCTGAGTAAAGGAGGGATGCTTTTATAGTGCAGCGCAATATGGTGAGCACAGAGTTTTGTGGTGTTACGCCAACACCACAATACTCCCACAAAATATACGATATGGCAAGCGTGTAACTAGTATATCTTCTGTCGAAAATGTGACATAGGATTATCTAGAGCCGAGCCCTTAAATTAACCATTATGGTATTTGGTCTTGCTTGAGTCAAGAGATAGATTGGAATTTTTCATTGTGATATTCAGAAATTGGAAATGTGTCATTTTGATATTCAGAAAGTTGCCATTTAAGATGTGCATAGATTTCCACTGCATAAAACATACCGCTACTTTTCATGAAAAAATTTAAAATGAGAATGATAGTTTCTACGTCTGATAAATGCGGTCTCCGCTCAGAAAGCCTTGGGCGCAAGCGATTGCGAAGGTCTGCAAAGCAGTTAAGGTTCAGCATCCCTTTCGGTTCACTGCAGAGATGGATTAAAATAGTTAATGGAAACGTTCACTTCTCAGCGATTTACATGCCAGAAAAGGGAGAATTTGAATAATATGCGGTATTCTGGGTCACGACAAATAATTGTGGATCCTCTATACTTGTCAGTGCAGAATATAGAAAATTCCTATTGAAAAATAATTCTGTTGCTATGGGAGTCTAATATGTCTTTAAAGTTCATAATTTTTTTTCAGAACATGGTATTTTTAGTTTTTATTCCCAATAACCATTTGGAGGTACCAAGTATTACAAGGGATATCTGCAAGTAATACTCTGCTAATGCTGTAATGCTATACTTCCTGTCCATAGTTAATAGTACTCAAGGTTAGCTGAAATAGATATTAACGAACGAACAGGTATCGGTTTTTGCATTTATTGTAAAGTTGTAGTTTTTAACTCTAATTATAATATAACGTCGCATCTACAGCAGACATTGTGCAGTGCAATGTAATTGTGTACACCTATCATTTTTCTAATAAAATATCCTTTTCGCCTGGGGTTTCGCATGACCCTTGCTTTTGTGTCTCATCAAAGCTTTATCAAAAACGCAGAATGACAGGAATTTTATTATTACCTAAAATTATTTTTTGAAGTACTTGGCATACTGACTGTACAGAGTTTTACGTAATATCTAAATCGTGTATCTACTCTATCATTGCTGGCAAGAGTACGCACCAATGTAAAGACCTTCGATGCCATGAGATTCTGTATTCTACAAATAGACTAAAATCTTTGTTATTCTCACCATTCCTCCCTGACACCCATTTTATCTCAATTTTGTGTTAATTTCAGACCAATAAAAAATTACTAAATACGTGTGATAACTCTCCTAGTTCGTTTCACGAACAGTACGTTTATGAAACGTAGTTTGTTGATCTCCACACACACACACACACACACACACACACACACACACACACAGACACACACTCTCTTTCCTCAGTTTGGGATCCCAACACCTCCCTCAGAGATCCTATTCATTGGCGGGCGATATTCTTAATCGAAGGACTGTCACGGATCGCGATGCAACAGCGGTCGGCTCCTCCCGAGATGTGAAGCAACGCCGTTGAACTTTCCAACTTGCCACGCCGCGGCGGCGAGCTTTCTACTCGCCAGTCGTGCTGCAGGGCGCTGCAGAAACATCAAGTCTGCTAATCGATCGCATTGTTGAAGTGATGCAATGATTCTTGAGGCGTCTCTGACACCTTGGTCCTGCATTTTCATTTTCCTGTTTTCAGTGATCTCGTAGCAGGTGTGAATAATCCCATAGTAATATCCGGAAAGTGTCCTGACACATTTTGTAAGAGATGTGAGCATTACCTCCGTTAGGCTGACAGTGAATCGTTTGTAGACTACTCTTACTCTTTCTGTAATAGGTGTTATTTTTGTTGATTGGAATAAACATGCCGCTAATGACTACAAATTCAAAGAGGACTTTATGCTAGTCTTCCGTTGCTTATTCGGACACGAGACATTTTAGGAATCTGTTTAGAAGAACGACATGAGAAAATATAAACGACCTTCGGATTTGTAGAACAGATTCCAAGCTTTTTTTCTTTTATTGACACATTTTATATGATTGTTTACTTCAAGGATCCTCTTTCTATACACAGCATCCATAACCATAACACAAATTATTGCCTTAAGAGGACAATTTCGTACACCAATATTCTCGTAAAGGTCGCGATTTTTCAATAATCGAAAACTCTTCCACATTTAAGTCCCTGTTTCTATATAGTACTCTCTATAATACAATGGTTACGAAGTATTTTATTCAAAAAAACTGAGCATAACATTTCTCCTCGGCATATTTTCTTGTGCGATAGAGTATCGTTTTGAAAAGTTTGTTAAAATTTCTTAAACATCTTAACACGTAGGGATAAGCGACGAAAGAGAAGTAAGAGGATTGAATTTGTAATTTATTATAATGTTTTGTTGCTTAATATCATAAAGCAATTAATTATAAAGTTCATTAATATTTTTTGTAATCAATGGGATCTTTATTATATCGGTGAGGTGCCGGTTCATTTTCGGCCATTGACCTCCCCCCCAGTCCTGTTGATGTCGATTATCATTGATCCCTTTCAAAATTTTACCGCCCCCCTCCGCAGAGGGTCGATAGCAACCCCGTTGGAAACCGTTGAACCGTCTAGAAAGGCGCGTCTCGGAAACAACGGTTTATGCAATGTGAAGTCGGGCTGGGAGCGCCGTGGCCGACGACAGTACATAAACAGCACCTTGTATAATTTGCGCCTTGTTTTACGTGAGTTTACCTGAGTTAATTAGTTTCGTCTAAAGCTTTCAGAATAACCATAATACGGAGGTGAGAAGAGAAGAGCAATGAAGAAAGTCGATGCCGCGGTAAGACATGTGACAGGGAAGAACTACTAAGATCAAGAAGAGTTGATTAGTTCTAATGAAATAAGCTGTGCAAATCGTCAACTACTTTTTAGAGTGTAAGTAAAAGTGAAATTAAGTAATTTATTCAAAGTACAAGATTTTATTAATATTTGAAATTTGGTTGTTCTAACATTTTGGAAATGGTTAATATTTTCTTCACGAAATTATTCGTTATTCACGAAAACTACGTATGCATTTGAGATTGACAAGGTGAATTATGCTGCATATAGATGTACGCAATTCTCGCGTCAATATCTCATCTACGGATTAATGAATGGTCGCTAAATCGCGAGATCTCCCAAATCAGTTTCCGATTACAAATGAGGTTCTCGATCGAAGTGGCAAAAATCTTGTCGCAGCTTCTTATACTGCTGCGACTGCGGGTCTAGGAAGAAGTAGAAAGCATCCGGCCACGGCGTGCGGCCGCCTGTCATATCCGCTCCTCGTGTGACCCTGATCTCATCTCAGGGTTCCCCGAACGCTCGCTGGCCACGCCTCCTTCGACTCCAAGAGCACGACAAGATAGTAATGCTAACAATCCTTGCGTTTCAGATTACAAAATCCTTGGCTCTTCGTCATTGATCTGACTTCGGGGACCTTTAAAGCCGATATTTCGAGAGTTTAGCAATGCCGGGCAGATTTAAGTTTAAAATGCGTCATGAAAAATCGGTCGATTTTAAATTGATTATACTTAAATTACGTGCAAGGAGTGTACAAATGATACTAAACTTTTAATTTTGTCGTGATAATTGTAGTACAGCGCTATCGCTAGGTTTCAAACTTTTGAATCTTAAGTTGTTTTGTGTAATTGTTTTTCTACTTCTTCCATTGGGCTTGGGTGTGTGTGGGGATATTTGGAGCTTCGCCACTTCGATTTCTACACATTTCCAAATACGCGCAAACCTCTAGTTCCCTCGTCCGTCAGTAAACCGTTCCTTGGAACAGTCGATTTCTTCTCTGTGGAAGCGCCCTGCGTCGCTTCGTGAGGCGGCTTGGACGCGGCGCGGCGCCTGCTCGGCGGGCCCGCCCGCCCGCGCGCGCTCGTGTTTTGACTCTCTTCGCCCTTTCTATTCTTGAGAACGGGCTGACGCGTCGGCAGGCAGGCGCTCGCCGCTCCCGGCGCCGCCCGCGCCCCGCCCCCTCCCAGCTACACGTTCTTCCCGTGCGCCGTCCTTCTCCAGCACCTGCACATCTCCGCCCTCGCTTATTTCATTCACTATATTCCAAATTCGCTTCTCCCCTTAAGATCAATTATTTGAGAGTTGCATGTTGTTTTGTTCAGTGTTGAGAATTCGTGCAGTTTTTGTCAATAATATGTGATAATTGTCGAGGAATGATTTCTTTAAAAAGCAGTGGATACGTTTTATTGATACAAAAATAATTGACAATCAGGAAGATTTCTTGTGTTTTATCTACAAGTTCTGCTACGTGATAAACCTGTTCAAAATAAACTAAAATGATGAACAGCAATGAAATTATTCTACAAAATGAAAGCAACCTCACATTCAGTATTGGTGAATCGGCCACCGGAGGGTCATGGAGTTACTTTATGCCAAGTAATAGTAAGAGAGGCCGACCTGGATGGCCGAGGTGGCTAAGAGCGAGTACCGACTCAGCGCTTCGGACCGAAGTGCCGAAGGGTCCCGGGTTCGAGTCCCGCCTTGGGCATGGCTGTTTGTCCCTTGACTTTGGTGTGTTGTCGCGGAGGGCCTCGCGTTCTGTTGACCCCAGATCAGAGGAGCCCGCAAGAGTGTTTGTCTAGTGTACGGTCGAATATGCGTCCCTTCGGGACGTAAAGGGCAACCGGCTGTCGGCTGGATAAAAAGCCCTAGGAAAAAAAAAGTAAGAGAGCCGTACGGGCGCTGAGTGGGCCGCTGTCTCCCCGCGCCTGCGCGGTGGCGCACCCGCTTCACTCCCCATTTACTGGCCCTTGGTACACGGCTCATAATGATGCAACGGTGTGAATCGGCGAACAGTGGCGGCGGCGGTGGCGGCGAGCAGGGCGGGCCGGCCGCGTGTAAGCGCCTCGCACAGTTCTATTTACTCCTCTCGGGGGGACGTAAATAAACAGTAGTGGAGCGGCGTGTCCTCCAATTTAGCTGCGCACGTCTGTCGCGGGCGCGGCGCGGCGCCTACCGTCGGAGTGCCGGGGGCGGGGCGGGGCGGGGCGCGGCGCGGCGCGGCGGGGAAGGGTTCAGCCTTCAGGTTAATTGTGCGGCGCGGCGGCGGGCCCCTAGTCTGTCGCTGCTCGGCAGTTGCCGCCAGGGCCTCCTGCGGACGCAGGCGTGGCGGGGCGGGGCGGGGCGGGGCGGGGCCACTTGCGGGCGGGGGAGGGCCGTGCTCAAAGCGCCTAGGATTCCGTGCACTCTGAACGCGTCCACGTTCGTGAAACTTGGAGGGAGTGTGTTGAGGGCGAACTCCATGTTGTAAACGATTTGGAAATATTGTTGTTTTTTATGATGTCATCGAGATAGAAAAAAGGTGAATTCCCAATTCTAGTAATTCATTTTATGTGATATATTAATATTATGTATTAATAATACTATACTCTGATTCAGCCATTAACAATTGTACCGTTGCATGTAAACTAATTAAATAAATTAAAGCAGTGCGTTCAATTATGAACTATGTAAACAGTCATGAGTTTTCTATTCAAAATTACATACAAGCGTGATTGAAACTCGTTGCTAGTCGTGAACGTCCGCGCTCCTTGGCTTCGGTCCTTCTGGGAAGGGAACCTTGATTAAGTTTGTGACAGTAACATTCGGGCTATCGGAAGTGGTAGACGCATTTTACCAAGAAAATTACTGTAGTAAGCAATACGATGGAGAAATAGTTTGTGCTGACATGCAACTCTTGTGCCATTCCCCAGTTGATGAGACAGAAGTGGAATTTTTGAGTTTGATTGTATTGATGATTAGGGGTCATGAAATTAAATAGTAATTTTTCAGTTTGTAGGCATTTTTTAAATTATTTTGTAATTATTGTTATTGAATCCTGTAGATTAATGTAATGCATTTGATAAAAGTTGCCATAGATCGAAAATTTCCAGTTTATTTAGTTCAATAACAGTAAATAAATATGAATTACAAATATCTTCGATAACAAAAGCATAAAAAAATATATTTATCGGTTTTGGTAATAAAACTTAAACACATGCGCGCACTTCCAAATTACAAGTTAGAACGTATGTTGTTTACTTTTCACCTCTCTTTAATTTCGATAAGAGTTATGAGAAATTTCAACTTTCGTTCAAGGCTTTCCAACTTTCATGACGGGACGAATCTATGTGACTTATGATGTCTTGATATGATATGCAAATGGAGAGACGAGGCGATGACAACTGCGAATTTTTGTATTACAATAAAAATAACCTGTTATTTGTCTGGGTTAGTCCGTTTCTGTTGATTTGCTTTTGTCGTATTATCAAAGGCCGAATTCTGTTGAAGCTGGGAGTAGGTTGGCCAACTCGGCCGGCATTTTATTGTTTGGGAAATGGGAGGCGGCGTGCTCTCTTGTTGTCTCTTCGGCTCGCGTAGCTTAATTAGAGCTGAGTTTATTGCGTTTTTTCTTGTTTTGTTTTGTTTTGTTTTGTTTGCAGTCGACCATGCTAATCAGAGTTTTTGCCACGTTCCGATTTTCCTTTGGATTGATGTAAAAAGATCAAAGCATTATTGTGGTGAAATGATCAACAGTTTAGAGTAGTTGAAACAGCGTTAAGTGTCTGATGTTTTGTTTTTATTCGTAAAGAGACATTTTCACTTGTTGTCTGTGTAATTATTTTCTGTCGATTTTTATCAGTTAATAATAATAATAACGATAATAATAATAATAATAATAATAATAATAATAATAATAATAATAAAAATTTAATTCTGGAGATTTACAGGTGTAAGTTTTACATGGGCCCATTGTGATATTTTACCATTATTTTGTTGTGAGCCGGTGTCTAGTTAATACGAATCTGGAATTTATTTACTTCGAATGGAATATTATTGTCATATAGCCATTTGTGACTCGACTTTGAAGTGGGTTTGTATTTCTTTTTAACTGTAATTGAAATGTCCCAGCAAGTTGGAAACGTCGAACTGTAATTTTATAGAAGTTCATAATAATCAGTACTGCAGCGTGCGCGAGTTCGTTTAGCGAAACACTCAGGGTTATGAATGAGATGTGTCGCGTAGACGAGTGTGAAGTGGTGCCCGCACAAAATCCACCCTCCCCATTGTAAATGATGGCCCCGGGATTCGAAGCGCAGCCGCTTGTATGCCACTTTCCCAGCATTCGCCGTTTGGTAAGACGACCCTGATTTCAGCAGGAAGAGTACTTCACATGGTGTCATTAACTGTAACATCTTCTGGAGCAATTTACCCGTGGTTATTACATCCTTAATTGGGAGGGTTGCAGGAGGGGCGGGGGCTGCACTGCGCTCCCAGGATTCGCGCTGTTCCCAAGCCAGCCGGAGATGCGCCGCGGTGATTACGCCAGGTAATTGTTTCGCGCACGGGCCGGGCCGGCGGGCAAGAGACTGCGGTGAGCGAGCGAGCGCGCGCCATTGGCCCGCACGCGGGGGTGTGCAGCAGGGAGGTCCGCGAGCGGCCGAGAGAGTGGGAACGGGTCGGCGCCGCCGCCACCGCCACCGCCACCGCCGCCGCCGACGCCGCCGCCGCCAACTACAGATGCGGAGACTGAGTGGGCGAGCGGGAAGGCGGCGGGCTGGTGTTGACTAGGCCAGCAGTAGGACGAAAGAGTGGGTGAACTGGCGCCTGGTTGTGTGAACGCGCTTATTCGACCGAGATGAGGGAACGGACAAGCGAGCACACGCTTGAAGGCCCACGAGGGGAAGTGGCTTGTGAGGGAAATGCGGCGAGCGTGTGCGGCGGTGACGGGTGATCGAGGGAGAAGTTTTGTGTTGGTTAAGAAGCGGGCCGAATGCAAAAGAAATTCTTGTACGGGAGAGGCGTCTTCGTCTGTTCAGAAATACAGCGTCCCGCTTTGGGCGTCTTTGGATTGATGCCATGTGGTGGAGCGGTGTGCCGTGGAAGCGAACAGGTGAGCAACGTCACAAAATGGCGGAGGATAGTCCAGATCGTTTATTTCTTGTCTTTTGAGGACCATTCGTTAGCAACTTCAAGGACCGACGAAAAGGAACAAAAAAACTAAGCAGTGGGCCTTATCTAGATATTTAAATGTCAAGGGAAATTGTAAAGAACTTTCAACGAACTTTCGCCTTAATTTTTGTTAAACCCGATTTGAAGAAATGCGCATATCAATTATTATCTCACCCTCTTTTCCTCTTAGCGAAGAGTTGTTCATCTTTTCAATTCCTCAGAATACCTGAATTACAACTTCAGGCGACGAATTCTATGCGCGTGTTCGAGGAAGGTCCATTGAAAAGGAAAACGCCCTGACCTCAAGATCTAGGGGTCCTAGGCAATAAAAAAATTGAGGTCCTTCCCTTTTAATAATTAGTTATAAAGCAAAATCAAGGCACATGGAAACGGAATTCGCACATCTAGGGAGATATTGTAACACCCGGTATCCAATTTTTTTTGTCGGTACGCGGCTTGATAGAGAAGAGTTACCTCTGCACACAGCGCTACCGGGTCTCCAAACGTCGGTCGTTAACAAGACTATATTTCAACGTATTTACTATTAATATTTCAGTAGTCGGAGGATTTTAAAATTAGAATTAAATATATTTTTTTAGCTGAACTACTAGTAAATGAGTTAAATTTGTCTTTCATATTATGAACTATACATATTTTTGTTTGAAAATTTATTGGGGGTTTTATTTTACAACTTTCATCTAGGGCTTCCTCTGCGGTTGGACCGTTAGGCAGCTTACTAGTTTATTTCGGCGGAACTCAACTCCTGAATGGAGATATTTTTCGTCTGCGACGTGTATACCGGACAAGCCAAGGAGCAAAGTTGTGACGCGTTGATCTGCACTCGCTCCTTTGTTAGGCTCGAGGTTTCCAGGCTTCATCCGCGCCGCCGCCCCCGCCGCCACCACCACCGCTGCCGCCGCCGCCGCCGCCGCCCCCGCCCCCGCCGCCACCACCACCACAGCTGCCGCCGCCGCCACCACCACAGCCGCCGCCGCCTCCACCACCACAGCCGCCTCCGCCTCCGCCGCCGCCGCCGCCGCTCCTTCGGCAGCGCCGAAGAGATCCCAGGCGGGCGAGCCGTCGCCTCCGGGTCCGGACTTCCCCGGGACGGGACGGGCCGGGACGGGCGTTTGGGAGCCAGGGGACGGGGAGGGTGGTCGGTCCAGCGCCGCCGAACCTTCGGCCGCCGGCGCTGGCAACGTGGCAGACGTCGTTCCCGCAGCTAGCTCAGGGGACAGGCCGGCCGCCGCCCGCTAGCCTTGTTGGTTTTTTTATTTCTCGTCCTACAATGTTGCCGAGGTGCTCATCATTAAAAGTGACGGCGTGGAGGCGAGGAGAGAGGCTTTTTGGCAACGGTATCATCTCTCTGCCATTTTGAAAGACATATATTTGACCATTAAGGTCGTGCTCCCTTTTCCTCTAGGCTATATTGGTTGCGTCTCTGTTTTTAAGAGAATATAAATTAATTAAAGTAAATGAATGCGGAATCTCGAGATTTGTTTATTCCAGATCGCTAAATCTTAATGTTCTCGAAAGAATTCTGGATGACGCTGTAGGTTCTTTGCCGACAAATAGTGTTCCCGGAAGCTGACCCACGCGAATAAAGGCGGAAGTACAGCAAGCGTTGTGCGACCCTGGAAGGCCACGAGCAAACGTCATTGCCATGGAGACTCGTCCGGTTGAAGCCGGAGTATGTCCCGGTGCACTCGCCAAGACGTTGCAGACTGTACGTCTGTATCACTGTATCCTGCGTGCTTTGAAGTATCGATCTGATGATCTCATTTATAATCGGGTGTATGAACTAGTAGCTTTTGTGTGACCCATTTACCTGTCTATTACATAGTATCATTTTAGATGACGTAATATATGACTGGTGTCCTGGACTTCGTTAAATTCCACTGTGATTTATGAAAACAACAGAAAATGTATTAGTTGGGCGTTCGGACGACTACATATAGTCGTTAATGTTAATTCTGTCTCCTCATCTGTAAATTCTGTGAAGATGTTTATTGCATCCAACCGAAGTTTAGGACAAATGTAAAACTATGACTTATTGTTAACTTTTATAACTTTTCATCAATTGTAGAACAGTGGCGGATCCAGGGGGTGCATGGATGCCGCCCCTCCCCCCAGGCCAAAATCATTACTCGTGCGATACACATCAGAGTTCCCCAGATTGTTGATCTCGGCACTTCGCCCGTCTGCTCTGAAACACGGGTGGTGGGGGTAGAGCCATGCGTGATATCAGGCCGTACTATGCATAGTGAAGTGTAACACATTTTGATGATTTTCAATATTTGAATTTACTAGAAAAAATCTTGAATCTTAACCAATTTTTTACCTTAAGGGTGTGTTGACTTCGTTGGGGCGGGTGCGATAGGAACATCATGTTCTCGCCCGACATGAATGCAAGGGGCTTTCACTGTTTGAATAATAACACTTGGCGGAGCACAGTAAAAGGCCGCATTTGGCTGCCTGTACAACCCTGTCGTGGAGCATTGTTCCCAGTGATTTCAGATCCAGTTGTCCGAGGATTTCCAAACCAGCGGTGTTGTGTGTGGTAGGAACAACCAATCTCTTTTAAAACCAGTATTAATGCGTTTTAGTTGTGATCATTTCTCTTCAAAATCTGAATGTTGCCTGGTGGAGCTACCTGGTGAAAGGATATTTCTTTGATCCCGGTGAATAAGCTGATAAGTCAAAAAAACTTAATTTTACAGGGATGGAAAAAAAATTAAAACTTGCTATAACTAAGGGATTAATTATATTCGAATAAAACCTTCACAAAAATAGTTTTGTTTGAATATTATTAATCCCTGATTTAATTAATTTAAACGTTTTTTGCTCTCCTGTAAAATTAAGTGTTTATGACTTATCAACTTATTCACCGGGATCAAAGATTTAATGACGGCCGTTGAGGTGTGCTTCTAGAGATAGCGTGCGTCCATGCATGGACAACCATGCTCTTTCTTGGACAAGCCGAGCCGGCGTCGGCTTATCGCGAGGTTTGACCGCGTCAGCAATTTGACTGTTTAGAAATGTTTTTGATGCACGAGACAATTTTTAAGAAATGAATTTTCGGAAATTCGTGATTACTGATTTTTCGAACTATTTTGTGGAAATGTTTTTTAAGGGGACACGGAATTGATTTTCAGTCAATAAATTTTTGTTGTTGTTTTTCTATGTTTTTAAAATCTTCATATTATTTTTTTAATTAGCGTTTCTATTATGTTGATATTACTCTTACAAGTTTGTTATTTTTAAAATAATTTATATGTGAAGACCAAAAATGTGGAATACATGCAGAACTGTTGGAAAAATGATTTGTTGCATCGCATCACACGCTGCGAATCGTTTTGAAGCCACCGCGCGCTCGTGAATGCTCTTTTCCGAAGTGAGGACAGCTCGATCCCGCGCTGTTTGGAGCCAAAGCGAGTGCCTCGCCACCGGCTAAAAATACCGGGGAACCGGAAATACGAATGTGGCGTATTTCACGCGCCAGTGAGTAGCCACCTGATGTTTTGGTGCGGCAGGTGACTCGCCATCCCGACCGCTCCGCTCCGCTCTGCACACTCGCCGGTCGCGCAGGCGGCGTCCGCTCCACGCGGTGCCCACGCCCCCACATCCACATCCACATCACTTCCACCCGCGCACGCCTCCGCTCGCCTTTCCGGAGTCGCTCCTACAAGTTTTTGGAGGTAAATCGAAAAGAGGTGGGATAGGTGTGTTAGAACTAATTAGAAGAAAAACGTAAGGAAATTCGAGACAATTCTAAATTTTTTAAATAACTATTTTTAAATAAATCGAAAAGAGGTGGGATAGGCGTGTTAGAATAACATAAGCAAATTCAAGAGACTTCTAAATTTTTTAAATAAATATTTTTAAATAAATCGAATAGAGGTGGGACAGGTGTGTTAGAACTAATTAGATGAATAACATTAGCAAATTCGAGAGATTTCTAAATGTTTTGTGTTCCTTGTTAAATTCCTTTGTATCCCTTTTTTAAAATGTTCTGTATAGCCGAGGTGGCAAACAGCGTGAACGGACTCAACACTTCGGTCCGAAGTGTCGCGGGTGCGAGTCCCGCCTTGGGCATGGTTGTTTGTTCCTCGTCTGTAGGTTTTGTGGCGGAGGGCCTCGCGTTCTGCTGACCCCAGATCAGAGGAGCCCGCAAGTGCGTTGGTGTCTAGTGTATGGTCGAATATGCGTCCCATCGGGGCGTAAAGAATAACTGGCTCGAAAAAGCCTTTAAAAAAAACTGTACGTCAATGAAAGTCGAAATCACAACTTTTACTTTCCATTTAAGATGAGTGGGAGTATTTGGGTCTAATTGGTTTTATGGCTCGCTTTAAATATGAATTTGCTGTATTCCAGTCAAATGTTCCTCAGTCGGTAGTGACTCATTTTTTTAATTAACGAAGACAGCGCTAATCCTAGAATGGTGGCATGTAAATCAATGTGGACGTTTCCTCCGTTGTTGCTACTCGCTCAATGAGAGTCTCTAGATAAATATCAGCAGTTTTGTGGTATAAAGAAACGAATAATTTTTACTTTTTCACGATTTACACTTCAGATTTACTATTTGCAATTCGTGCAGAAATTGAAACAAAGCTACGAAGCCTTCGGCCCCGTGAGAGGAACCAGTAATTTCGTTAAATTTCGAGGGAAAAATCCAACAATAAACCGCATCAATTTTGACTGAAAATTGCAAATCTTTGGTTTTGTTATTTCGCCTATTTTCATTCTGAGGTACCGACTGATTTTTCTTCCTTGGGTGTGATGAGTTACCAGTTCCGAGCTCCGAGGCGTCCGATGTGGCACCGCCACCCACGCACTCGGCCGCGCTCACGTAGCACCAGGGAATCGGCGTAAACCCATTGCTGAAATGCCTCGCATTCCTGGCCCGCGAAGTCCAGAGCTCTGGCGTTTGTCAGGCGGGCGCCCTGCGCGCGCTTCCTCGTGGGAATGCACGCCTCGCTGGACCACGCACGGCGCGCCCCACCCCCTCCCCCGCTCTTCTCCCCTCTTCCCTTCCCCTCTCCCCTCCCCGCGCCCATTCCCGCTCCCTTTCCCCGCTCTCCTCCCCGCCTCCCTCGCCTCCCCCCTCTCCCCTCCCTTTCTCGCTCCCTCCCCGCTCTCTCCTCACCCTTCCGCCTCCCTCCTCGCACTCTCCCAGCTCCCCTCCCGCGCTCACATCCCCCGGTCTCAACCCCCGCTCACATCCCCTGCTCCCCTCCCCCGCTCCACATCCCCGCTCTCCTCCCCAAACCCCACCCACGCCGCGCTTCCCTTCCTACCTCTCAACCTCCACCGTCATCCCCTCGCTCCCCCTGACCCTTCTACTTCGCTGCCACTCCTCTCCGCTGAGCCCCGATGTGCACCACTGCGCCACACGCCGCGCTGCCCTCGGCGGAGTGCCTTCCTCGGGGCTCCAAACAGCGACCGCTCCTGCCCACACGCCCTGCTTCGCAAATCAAACTTGTTTTATCGCATCGCTGTGAAAATACACCCTATCCTGGGCAAAAAAAAAAAAGGGGAAAAGGCCCCTCAAAATTTAAAACTTAGCAGCTTTCTTTCAACAGTTAAACTTTTGGACGGCGAATATTTTCTCTCCCTTTCCGTCAGCGCTCGCAAGATTTGTCATAAGTTTCTGTGAATGGTTATATATTGTTTCACTGATCAAACTTTCTCCTGTGTTTTTCGTTGTTAGTTATTTTAGAAATAGATTTGCAGGATGATTCAGTTGGGGTCGTGCGAGACTGAGGTTTGAAGGAGTGGGATGGAATTATTTAGTTAGTGGATGGATAATGGTGAATACCGAAGAATTTGTTGCGAGGAATAAACGTTTAAAGTTTACGCCAAAAGTGCCGTTTGGTAGTTATTTAATATTAATGGTAATGACATTTTTTGGTTTATAGTTAGTTGTTCTAAAGTACTCTGTACGAGCATTTGTACTGAAGTAACTGCATTACAAGTTAGACATTGGCGGTTATGTGTCAGTGCTAGTAACGGACAAAGATGAGTTCAAGCAGTATTTTGGGCACAATCTTTTTTAATACTGGGATCAGATATTTGGAGAGGTTGTTTTTGAGAGACCTATACTTCAGGTCTTATGATTCAGGTTCACTTCTTATGATTCAGGTTTGTTCGAATAGTGAGGGTAGCGTTTGTGTGTGTGTGTGTGTGTGTGGGGGGGGAGGTTACTGACGCAAGTTTCTGTGGTAGTGTTCAATGTGTTAGGAGAATAAGTGAAGTGCAGCTACCGGTAAATGGGCCTTAAATGGTGCCTTAGTAGTTCCAGAACAATACGATGGATTATTTTAAATTTAAAAAATGTATTTCCTTTCAGGCGTACAGCCTGAATGGGTTTGAATACATTTGGTCCAGAATTACTGAATTGAGTTTAATTTACAAGTTATACTTTTGAATTGGATTACTTAGAGGAGTTGTGTGTGTGAAAGGCTTAGGGTGGGTCGCAAAAGTGTCTGGGAAGTTTCCTGCGGTTACGTGCTCTATTTGGGGATTGTTTCTCTAATTGGAAGTGAAGTCACGATTGATTTCATCACGTAATAAATAGATACCTTTCCTTTCTTCGGGAATAATTTCCATGGCGCGCGTCGCTGGGAGAGGGGTCTTCTGGGGCGCGGATGGCCGCGGTTAGCTGCGCCGAGCATTTCCTGCTCGCTCGCGCGCACGTCAGTGGCCGCGTGGGCGGCTCCCGCGATTTACGAGGCTGCGGGGGTGGAGGCGGGGCCGGAGGCTGTTCCTTCTGGGAAGGTCGAACAATTCGCTCTTCCTTCATCAATCCCTCCTTCTAATTAAAAATGAGACTTTACTTCAAAATACTCAGCACTTGGATGGGGGTGATGATGAGAGGAGCTGTGCAAAGTTATTGGTAAATTTGTCTCCGCGTTCTCTTTTCAGTTTTTAAGGGCATTTTTACTTCTCCCTGAAGCTACACGTGGAAAACGATGATGGTTGCCGAAGGAACTCGCGGAAATGAGTGGTAACGACAGGCACACGCTGGACACAGTGGGCCAAAATGACGTCAAAGAGCGCATTGATTGGCACCTAAGATTTCCGAACAGGCATTTTATTATTAATTTGTTAACATCGAATTTATTATATTTTTGTTTTATTTTTATAAAAAAATTAAAACACATGATAATATATGTTGTCAGTTTATTCTCTCGCCTAGATCTAATTTTGCTTTGATTTTCGTTTCATAGCGAGAGGTGTTCGAATGTTATTTTCAGAAATATCATCATTTGCTCCACGAATGTAAAAAAGTACAAAATATGTCAAACATTTTTGAAGTCTCCTCTGTTAAGCTGTTATATGAAGAAATGCCTTTTTTACTGATATCGAACTCGGGGGAAAATCAGGGTACCTATTTGTTCTGGAAAAGTCAGGCAGGGAAACTTTTGAGGGGGTTATAAAACTATGTTTTATTCCTTGCAAAAACAGTGCTGCTTTACATCAACCATTATTTTTTCCTCAATGTTTATTTGGTGAGTAAATATTGTTAATTTGTATTCTGGCACGGCGAAGTCAGAGAGATGACCAATTAGTGTCAGGGTACCTTTAATATTTTCGCTAAGCAGTGTGAAATTATCACTTGTAACTATTAGGAAAAAAGTTAAAGAAAAATATGCTGAAAAACCGCGAAAAGTCGAGGAAATTTGTTTCAGGAAATGAATGACCACCCTGTTTTAAGGTTCCAGCTTTTTCTCTCCCACGCGCGCGTTTCGGACCATTTGGGCGGGGCGGGGGTGGGGGCGGGGGGCGTTGGTTGCGGGCCCCGCTGACCACGCGCTCCGGAGACGTGGGCGCCGCGCGTAGCTATTTTTCGCGGTCGATGACTCAACGGTGTTACGTGCGTCCTCTTGTGCCTGCCATGGCCCTCACCTCCTCGCGAAGAGCTGAACAGAAACCTCTTTTGCGGGCGGCTGAGCGAAGTTGGCGATTGCGATCGAAGAACTCGTCAATTTGTGTTCTTCGCATCAGAATGATGGACTACTTGGAATATTTGCCCTCTACGTGGCGTAAACCCATTGCGTTGTTCGTATTGCTTCGTTATTCTTTGGGATTTACAACGCGCCTCTTCTATTTCTCTATTTTTATGTGAAAGTACTGCTGCTGGAATGGTATGTCGACCCAAATCTATTTCTAAATATTTGTTTCCCTATTAAAGTTCCCTTTTGAGTTGTATATTGAACATTTGGGTTCGCAGAATGATATTTCTCCTGGCCTCTCCCCGAAGTGACATTATCTTCTGGATATGGCAGTATTCCCGATTCTCGATTCCGTTCTACAAATGTTACACATTTTCTTGTTATTTGTTCCCATAGTGTGTTAGACTCTCACCACGTGTCTACGTGGCATTGCACGTTCACATTCCAAATTTAAAATCTCGAATATCTGTTGAAGTAGATGAAAGAACTGCGACTGGCGAGAGGTTGGATATTTTCGTCGTCGTTAGTATACCATGTTGTGTTTATTTAGTGCTCCTCCTTCAGGTCTGTGGCAGCCCAAAATAGAACGTGAAAACAGAGACAGGCTTATATAAGATGCAAGTTGTGATAACAAGGACAAGAATAGCACCTAGAGGTTTATTTTGTTTAGGACAATTTTTTGCGGGCAGGATTCTGCGCGGAGTTCGTGCGCTTCATGGGCAATTCGCAATGATATGTGGAAGTACATCTTTGTATGTCTTTGAAACGAGGAGGAAGTTTCTTGTTAAACAAATATTGCTTATCGTGCGTGATATCGTCTCATCATAGTCGCTTGGATTTACTTAGTGCACAGAAGTTTCCTCTCCATAGGATTTCTTCTTGGATGAAGGTAAAGTTGTAGGAGTCTTTGTATTCTGTTCATTTTGTTATGAAGGGCTCTTCAAATCCAAAGAATGGAATGTGTGTTTGATAAGGCTTTGCCCACACGTGCTGTAACTTTACTGACGATTGAATTAATTTGCTATGTGAACGAAAATGGATGACTCTCTCTAATACTTCGCTAATATTTTATCTTTCCATTTACCATTATTCTCCAGTTCTTTCTCTCGCCCATTTATCTTTTACGTACTTTGTTTCTTTTTCTTACTTCATTCTTTCTTTCTTTTTCTTACGTCATTCTTTCTTTCTTTCTTTTTCTTACGTCATTCTTTTTTTCTTTTTCTTCATTGTTTCTTTCTTTTTCTTACTTCATTCATTCTTTCTTTTTCTTACTTCATTCATTCGTTCTTTTTTATATCTTTTTCTTTTTTCGTGCATTTTCTTTCTTCTCTTTCTTGTCTCTTTCTTTCTTTCTTTCTCTTTCTCTCTCTTGGCCTACTTTTTCCTCGTTTCCCCAACCACCCGACCGAACGACTTGAGCTCGCCCTCGTGTGAAAGTGTCTTGGCGTTCCCGCCCTGGAGCCCCGTGGATCAAAGGTCAAACTTCGCCGCCACTCCTCTAGCTTGAGGAGTTCCCTTTTGAGATAAAGGGAGAGGAATGGAACCGTTTGCGATTTTCTCAGTTGTTTTTTTTAGTCAGATAATACTTCATATTCCGAATTTGGGTGATCTGAAAAATGCTTTAAGAGGTGTTTCGTGAATATATGCGATGTTACGAATTAATTAACTTTGCGTGAGAAGTGATTTGTTTAATTGTAGACGATCTTGTTTAACATCACTTAACAGTTAATTTAAATTGAACAATAATATGAAATAAATGTTCTAATATGGATATATGTCTGGTTTACTAAGGTTTATCGATATGTAGGACGTGGGAACGGCCCTTGATAAAATTTGTAGCATAAACGTGAAGTAATATGTAAAACTCGCTCACCTACACGGCTACTACTTTTAGCTAATTCAGCACTCCAGAATTCTTGGATTACTAATGATTAGTAGAGATCCCAGAGATCTCTTGATCTCATTGTGAAGATAGTGCGTTTCAGGTTGCAGCATTATTCATAATAAATCAGATTATTAAACTCAGTCCTGCGAATTCGTTAAGAAAAGTAACTCGTATTTTAGAACAGCAGGAGACATTTAGATCTATTCTGCGGATGAAATTAAGCTCTTCTTCTACCAGAAGGCATTGCGTAGCCGCAAAAGACAGCGCAAGTATCACAGTTATCGATTCTGCACAATAGGTCTGAAAGCCAATCGGGACGTTGTGGAGTTATTCATTATGTATAAACATTGTTGAAAACATTCCAGACCCAGCACAAACTTGAATTGCGTCTTATGACGCCTTTGGTGTCATCACCTGTGGTGAAGACAAAACTTAACTCTCTTGCCATCCACGTGCTTCGTCGCGTACAGACGAGGCGTGGAGCATAATTGACTTTCATGCATGTCGACCCTAATTAGCGAGGAAGGAGGAGCTAGAGTAAGATGATGCCGGGCTTGGACTGTTATTGTTACTGAAGCAACCCAGGTGTGGTTGAGCGGCTCTTATATGGCCCAATTCTTTCGTCCGTCCTTTGTATTTGAGCAACAGGCGACGCCTTGCATTGCGTGCGCGTACCAACTAGTTCTTGGTTCAAAAGGGAAATTGGGCCTTTGCTTCTCATAGCGAAAGTTATGACGTACAAGTAGTGTCGTTAATAATCAAAAATAGAATGAATGTTTGCATTTAACTGAGGCAATTTTACTACGTTTTCTCTTCTTAAAGTACGTTATTTGAAAGAAATGTTAATTATTCGCTGTAATGCACCGATGGAGTAGTGGAGATATCATCGCCACTGTGTCACTGATTATGAAGGATACAATTTATAATTTTCAGGTAACGAACTCCTTCAAAGTAATGAAAATTAACATAGAACATTGGATCTCTTTGAATCGATCTGCTAGTAACTGAAAGGAGTATTGGTGACAATTTTGTTGTTTTAAGTTCATCCATACATTTTGTAATCTATATATTTAAAATATTCTGAGGGTTTTCGTTTATAAAGGAATTTGAGCTTTCTTTTCAACCACATTTCGTGTCTTTCTTTACATGCATGGTAGAGGGCTCTAGATGAGATCACTTACTCTTCTTAACTGTTTTTATAATTAAAATACTAAATTTTAAAAATATATTAAAAGTAATGGAATGACCGCTTATCTACCGTCATTTGTTCATTACATTTTTTTTTCAAGAAATACTACAGGACAATTACTAGAAAGTCCTTGCTTCATGAGGTTATAGGTAACTATAGCTATTAGCTATAGAGAGCGAAGTTATTTTAAGTTCAAAGATTGTTTTTAAATGCAAAGATTAGTCAGTGTATGAAAATAAACGCTATCTCCAGCAATGGTCTAACACTTGCGTTTCTGTAAAAAAATTCAGTCATTATATGTTATTCATTACGTTATTAAGTTACGTGGGTAGCAGAGTATCTAAAAAATAATCTACTACAAAGTATGTGTACTACAAATCTAGGTAAAATATACATTTGTTACATTTCCAGAAACCTGTTTAACTTTCGGAATAGTGATGTATTTTTACAGAATTTGTAACCTATTTGTAAAACATCAGTTTTAGAGAATTAGAACGACTTGAAAATTTTTTTCGGTATTTTCGTTTTTACAAGTTTGACTTGTATAGTACTTTTTTCTTGAAACCTCTGTAGAGTTGTTACTTAGTGCGATGTAATTGTAGTTTCAGCTGTAGTATTTTTACTGCTTTAACCAAAATACGATGCTTTTTTTATTTATTTATTTTACGTCAAAAAACAGTTAAAACTGCGTATGACGTGCTATGGGGAAAAGTGAATTGTGTGCACATTTTTAAAATTCTGTGATCCCTACACTGTCATATAATACTTAAATTTTGAAAAAAAAGAGAGAGAAAAAAAGAAACAAACCAGTCTAACACTCGGATTTGAAAAGTATTCCCTCTGCAAATGAAATCAGTCCTTTTCCTAGAGAAATAAATAAATAAATAAAAACGAAATTGTGTGATGAGAATTAGATGTACAGTTCGGTGAATTTGTAAGAACAAGAGTCCCATTCGACAGTCTTTCTGGTTCGTTCTTATTGGTGGAGCCAAATCATCGCAGTTCCTAGGAAGATGATCGACCTAACGCGTGAGTCGGCGGCGGCGTTGGCCACGTTTCAGAAGCGATTCATACGTTTAGAGAGAACAGGAGGTTAGACAGGCGAATGTGGCTGCCAGGATACGAAGAAAATTAGGATGTTGTGAAACACCAACGAAAGAATGAAACGGATATTGATCTGCAGCCATAACATCTCCATAATTTCCGATTTCAATATTGTTCTAGTTTAGTTTGGAAAATTTTCTTTAATAGTGTTACCATAAAGAGGTTGAGGAGAGAGAAAAAAAACGAATGATTCTTGGCTGTGTGCTGGCTGGGGCGCCGTGAATAGTGCAGTATTTCTCCTTCAGTTAGCGCTGGCCGAGTGAGCAAGCTTTCGCCTTGCGTGGCGGCGTTCACCTGTTTCCAGGAAGAAGCCGACCGCTTGCCAGTGCGGCGGCAGGCTGCGCCGCCTCCGCCACCGCGCCCCCTCCTTTCTCCCTCAAATCACCTCCTCCGTCAACCTCCGTCTGCCGCGGTCGCCCCCACCCCTGCCGCGCCTCGCCTCGGCCACCGCAGCAGCGATGGAGCCTCGCGCCTCCGCTCTCCCGCCGCTGCCCTCTTGGCGCCGCCGCCGCGGCGTAGCCTTGAGCTCGACGCTGCTGCCATCTCGCGCGGCGTCGACGAGTCAGCGCCATCGTCCTTCAACGCCGCCTGGGCGCCGGCGACCAGTGACGACGCGCGGCGGCGGCGGCGGCGTCGATGGCGGGCGGGGCGGCCCCGCTCTGTTCTCCTGCCATCGCCCGCACGCGGATTGAGGCGTTAGTCATGATCCAAAATGAACGACAAGCGCTGTTTGTGTGCGAGCGGCGGTCGTCGCTGTGTCTCTGTCTCCGTCCCGCGGGGCGCCGGCGATGCAGGCCCGCGCTGCACCGCGGACAAGGCGAGCTTTGTGACGCCACCCGCGTGCGTCGCCGCTGCCAAGCGCGAGAGCGCCGCTTCCAACGGGGAACCCGTTCGCCGGGGCGGGCTTCGAGGCCGGCTGACTCGCCGGGGCTCCTGGGCGGCAAGGAGCGTTGACTTTCCACACCGCATGGTATACTGCTAGTTTGGGGTTAAAATCGTCACGAAGCCTTAATCACCAAGACTACATGCTTTTGTCAACGTCTAACATGGTAGTAATATTTACTCCACACCGACAGATGACGTTGATATACGTACATATTGACATACCCAGGAATTTTCAATAAAATGTCATTGTTATTTTTGTTTACGGTTACAATTTTTTTTCATCTTCGTGAACCTGTAATTTCTTTGGGGAAATTGTCTGTGGGTCTAAGGTAGTACGTCCACTTGTTGAGCTCTACCAGATAGTCTGTGGTCTTTTCACCAGAGGTTTATGAGGCCCGTAGCATGAAATGTACATCTTCCCTTCAGTTTCCCTCCAGAAACGCATCCCTGGCTTTTTACGTTTTTTTTTCGGGAGAATATAATGCCACTATTAGAAATATCTTGTTTTCCTTATCACGTTGCGATATGCGATTTTTCAAATGCTTTGTATCCTTAAAAACAAAATATCAGCATATCTAGAAAGAAGAAATGCTGCAGTCCAAGAAACTTGCTCGAAACCGTCAGACCAGTATCATAGACCGCGTTTTTTTAAATATTAGTGCGTAAGCATTAAAACAATAAAACATCAATATTTTTGCGTTATTATTACGGGGTTGTCACCACAAATTAATTACTTATGGAAAGTCGTTTATTGACGCACAGTTGAATAATCAGTCATCCATTTTCTACTGCATCATCCATTTCTCCTGAACGTTCGGAATTACATGTAAATAACTTTTACTTCTATCAAATTTGATTTGTTTTGCATACCGAAATCCTCGCGGCTTGTTTGTTGAGAATTGACGTCAAGCATCGCTGCTGCGACATCGCAATTTGGAAACTTTGAAACTAGAGTTGTAAAATATATTTGTTTGGCGTAACTGAAAGTCATCATGTAGTGGTTGAGGGTTTTGCATTTAGGATGAAGGAACGTCTATTTGGGAACACCTCAAAAATCTTCAGTGTTAGTGATTTCTGCCTTGTAGTTACGGTTGCGTACTAGTTCTAATGTACCAATATTCCACTAACAGCCACGTATATAAACTGACGAAAACCGTAAGGAAAATCGGTACTCTACTTGTCAACTTGACACACGAGGAATTTATTTTCCTTCCCTTTCCCCGTGTCTCTCTTCATATTCCTCATTCCCTGCTGCTTCCTATTTCATGTTCTCATTCCATTTCCTGGTCCTTTTCGTCTAGGCCATCCTCATCCTCTATCATCCCGGCCATCAACTCGTACCTCTCACTTGCAGCTTTCACACCTAGCGTCCTTCTCTTCTTCGGTGCTGCCCAGCTTTCCCGCTGGCGCGGCCTCCTGAGCGGTCACTGCCTCCTCCCTCCTCTTGAGCGAACAATCCGTCTGTACCCCGCCCCGCCGCCAGGAAGAGCGTCGGGGGCTTCCATCTCGAGACACTTGGCCGCCACTGTGCACTCTACAACAACACATTGTGTATTCCAGCAATGGTCGTCGAACAGAAGAGGAGGTTGAGAAATTAGTTTTTCATAGAAAGAGACCTACTTTGCTTGTTGGTCGATGCGCTTTCTACATGTCCAGTAACAGCATTGCGCAAACCCCATCATATACGATGTTTGAAATGCATTCTCTTTTAAAGTTGTAACCCATTACGTAATAGGAATTTGTAAAATGTAAATAGCCAATTTCATGGGGTTATCCGGTTTTGTGATAGTCGTTTTTCAATTATTTTTAGATTGAATTACTATATTTAGAGATTTTTAGTATTGTACAAAACCTTTCATTTTTCTTAGATTTTGTGTTCTTGATATGCATCAATGATTTATTTCGTTAAAATAATTCGTTAATTCTACGATTTATAATTTACCATTTCGGGTTAAGAACAGATACTCTCGGTTTATCAGACATTGATTTCTGCCAGTTGGTCTCAACATTTTATTTTAAATCTCTCTTATTCGGAGTACTACGAAAAGGCTTAATAGTCCATACATAACAAAGCTTGTTTCTGGCTCTGAAGTTATTTTACCTTAATGACTTTTTGAAAATCGCGTTCATAGTCATTAAAACGTTTCGTCTTTTGTTTTTCCTTATTGTAGTGATAGGTAGGGATAGTTTTATCTTAAATTCATCGTATTTTTTTAGTTTCTTTCCCTCTTCTGTCGCCAGAAACTAGCGTTTGGAGCTTTTGGCCCGAGGGTCGTAAGTGTCAGGCCGATTTTAGGAGCGTAAAATTATGAGAGCTCACTTTCACTTTGTTTACTGTTGGTTGGCGCGGTGGTCGCCGGGGAGGAGGGGGGCGGCGGAGCGGGGCGGTATTCGTCTTGTTGACCTGCGGCCCCGCGGGCGAGCAGCTATGCGCCAGACGCACGTCCGCTCTCAACAGCGGTGGCGACGACGTGGCGAAGTGAGGGGGGGAGAGCAGCCGGGCAGAGAGTTCGTCACAAGTGTGCACACAGGGGAGGGGGGCGTGGTTCCAACCCTGAGCATTTTCAAGGGGGCTCTAAGGCTTACGTGATAAATCGTTTTATTTCGGTAAAAAAATTGTCTCTTGATTTTCTTTTGTTCCTGATTTTTTTTTTTTTTTTTTTTTTTTTTTTTTTTTTTTTTTTTTTTTTTTTTTTTTTTTTTTTTTTTTTTAGAATTTTACTTCATTTAGATTGCTTTATTTTGTTTTCAACCACTACTATTATATGCATGACTAATGATTTACAATAACTTTCACAATGATGTAAGTTTATCAATCCCAGTAAAGTAAGGATTTTTTTATATATTTCGGAAAGAGGTACAGCGGGTATTCCATCCCTGTATTTATTTCAGCATTAAACAATTTCAGTTTGTTAGTAGTAATTATTACGGTTATCATCTAATTATTTCTGTATATTATTTTATTTATTTACAAGTTAAATGTCACATGTAAATGTTAAAATTTCAACGGAAAAGAAGGGATGTACTTGGCCCCCTGTTTTGGGCTACGCGCGCCTGCGATTTGGGCGTTGCAAGTGTAGCGCGCCGTGACTACAGCTTGTAGTTCGAGAGACGCGAGTTTCTCATTTTGTGTTGTCTTACGAACACATTTCCTGGAATTTTGGGGCTATCGGTGTATCTTATTACGGGTCGGTCCATTTAAATTAAAACAAAAATATTTATATATCCGAAAGTTTTGTGTGATGGAGGGGGGAGGAAAATCGTATTTTTCGTTTGGAGACTTTACCTGTACTACAAACAGCCCGATTTCGGCCGCCGAATGGCGTGCGTGTGAAGCCATTTTGTGTATAGATTTGAATTTTGGTGAAAAAAAGATGTACAAAAATCTAGGTTGGCCTACCTACCTAGCATTTCGCACGATGTTTTTTGATTCAGTAAGGTGGGTCTGGTCCCTTACATTTATTCTGCATTTCTTCTTGCATTATACTATACTGTACTCCCTTACTTTATTCCTACATTTTTCAACACATTTAAAAAATGTATGTTCTTTTGGTTTTATTTAGTTTGTTTTGAATTTGAATTCGCTAGGAATTATTTTGTTATATAATTAGCTTCAACATCTCATAGCAGTACATAATATCTGACATGACTTTTCACCGAACGTAGGAATTATTGTGTTATGAAATCAAAGAAATCAAGAGAAGAAGAACTTTGCTTCGACGCAACATTCAAAGAATGCTACTTTTTATCGCAGATTTATTGTAAAAGAAACATATCTACTCGTATATCTATCTGAACAAACAAGGAGTTTTTATTTAATACACCACCATCTATCACGAATTGGAAAATATCTACCGAACAAAGGTTACCTATTATTTGCCACAAAATCTGATTCTACATTAAAATGGGGGTTCCCATCTAAAACCTGAGACGTTGTCACCTACTCGCTCCATCCGGGGATTGGGGGCGAGAGTTTTGTAACGTATGTATGTGTATGTATGTGCCCCTAAAACGTTCAATTTATTTCTAGAATAGGTTATTCGATTCGAATTTCTCAACACATTTCAGTGATCCAATATTTTGCTTGAGTTAGTTTATTCACCTATCTCTAATTTTTTTTACCACACTTGTTTCAAATTTTCATAGATATTAAGGTATACGGACTTGTTTAAGATGGGTTCTGCATTGCTAAAACGATTCTCATCGCCAGAAAGTCTTTCGCATATAGAGCTTGAAATGTAGGCGGTAATATTTTTCCTTCAAATGATACAATTAGTTCTAAATATTGCCAGAATGGTTTGATTGTTAGGAATTACGAAACTTGTGTCCTAATACGTAATGGCCATCCATACCCGTAATAACAAATACTTCCATTTCAGTTGATCGAAATGAAACAATTTATACACTCAACTTGTATTTCTCATTCATCGCCCGCTCTGAAATTGCTGTGGCACCTTTCATGGTTGGGCGCCTCCCCGCGCCTCCCCGCGCCGCCCCGCCCCGCCCCGCCCCGCCCCACGCCGCCCCGCGCCGCCCCGCGCTTCGGGGGCAGGGTCTTCGCCCCTGGCGGAGCGCGCGAGGGCGATCTGCCGTATTGGCAGATGGCGCCGGCATAAATAGTACGATACGTCCGTCGTGAATTAAGCCCCGGCCGGTGGCGTAGGGTTGTTTATGTTGGCAGGGGGGCACCGGCCGGCGCTTTCCCTGAAGGAGGACGCGCCCGTCGTCGGCGCGCTCTCTGGACCCCCATCCCCCCTCCCCTCGGGCCCCGCCATCGCAAAAGACCCGAAGACAAACGCCGCTCCCCGAGAGTTACGCCTCAGAAACGAACTAAGCCCCCGAGTGGCGTGCTTTTATGTCCAGCGTCCGTTTGTGTGTCTTGCTTACGTTTCTCGGCCGCGTACTCCGCTCTGGTTGGACGATTGATCGGACGGTGCGTTTGCTTTAATCTTGTGCCTACTTCAAGAGTAATACTACGTAATAAAATAAATATTTAATGTTCCCCGTATTAACATCGGCTTTTGAGTTTTTCCTCTGTGAAACCCGGAGATATCAGTGCAACCTCTTTTTCAGCAAGTTCACCGAATTCTCGGAAGCAATGAAGCGGAATCGAACGGAAACTTCGTTGTGTGTGGATCGTAATAAAAAATAACGAGGTTCGGTACCATGTTTCTACACAAACGATTCGGATTTGTCCCGCTTGGTTGAGAGGCATTGAGACGCTTTTAAACAACTATTTCTTGTTGCGTTTCTCAGCATTTCTTTTGTACTGCGCGTAGATGCAACAGCAGTTGATTAAAGTTTTGCTCCGTTGTGGTAGTGGAACGTTTTTCCTTTCGCTGTTTTATGCTGCTTTTTAAAGGTAAAGATGTGAGTGTCAGGAGTTAAATGCTTTATCATTTCGATGTGAAAACGTATGTAATGCCGGAAGGCAACTTTTAACCATGGCGTGCGGTTTCCTCATCATGTCTCTATAAGCTTCATATTCTTTGTTTCTCAAGAACCAAATCGTGCTGTAATTTCGGCAAACAAGTTCAGATAATTTATTCTTGACCTTCTTGATCAATAGTTAGATAAGGTATATTATTAGTATGCATTGATGATGTTTTTTTCTTACATTGGCGTTATTAAAATGACTCAAACTCAAAACCCTATAAGAAGGCGATTGTCACCATCCCCGCTTGACGGATCGAAACGATATTTTCGCGAATCGAAAGTAAAATGCATGTGTAATCTGTAAACATATGTAAAATTAAGTCTTTAAAAGCGTATTATCGTAAAACCGCCTATAATATTCGCTGGTGAACAGACTGCAATGTTGTAGAAATATTCACCCTTCATTTCAATTGGTCATACAGAGCTCGCTTATAGCTGTGCTGAATACTAAATGTTTTAAACTTAAAAAGGGCGTGTTAAAAACAAAAATGTTCAACGTGAGAAGGAGAAATATCTGCAACAGCGCGAGGTGGAAGCGAGTGGGGAGGGGCATTGCCTGCACGCAGGCGGTGAGAGGTGCATGACCACGAGTCCAGTTAGCTGCGCGCTGCGGTTTTGACCGTCGCGCCGTGGCGGGCGCCCTGCTGCCGCGTCTTCCAAAAACCCACGCGGGCGGCTCTCCGCCCTCCGCCCCCCCCCCCTCCCGACCCTGCCGACCTGCTGCCGACCCGCCCGCCGACCCGCTTCGCCGACCCGCTCGCCGACCTGCTCGCCGACCCGCTCGCCGACCCGCTTCGCCGACCCGCTCGCCGACCCGCTCGCCGACCTCGCCGACCCGCTTCGCCGACCCGTTGCCGACCCGCTCGCCGACCCGCTTCCGCCGACTGCTCGCCGACCCTCGCCGACCCGTCTCGCCGACCTGCTTGCCGACCCGCTCGCCGACCCGCTCGCCGACCGCCCGCCCGCCGCCCCGCCCGCCGCCCCGCCCGCCGACCCGCCCGCCGCCCCGCCTCGCCCTCCGCCCCGCCTCGCCACCCTGCCTTCCACCCCCGCTCGCCGCCACGCCTGTGGCTCCTGCCCTCCGCTCCGCCCGCCGACCTGCCCGCCACCACGCCCGTGGCCCTGCCCCCGCCCCGCCCTCCGCCCCGCCCGCCACCACGCCCGTGGCCCCGCTCTCCACCACGCCCTCCGCCCTGCCCGTGGCCGCGCCCTCCACCCCGCCCCGTCCTCCGCCCCAGCGCCCACCGCCTGCGCGCCGCTTCATGGACTTAGGGGCTGTCCAGGAATTACGTAACGCAAAACCTTCTCTTATAACGCGCGTGAACCCCCGCCCTAAATTATGTAACATTTTCGATTCCCCCTCATTTTCCATAAATAAATAAAAATTAGAAAGCAGTGAGAACAAGTTGTGTGCCGACCTAGATGGCCGAGATGGCTAAGAGCATGTACAGACTCAGCGCGTCGGTCCGAAAGATCCTGCCTTTGGGCATGTTGTCCCTTGACTCATGTTCTTGCGGAGGACCTCGCGTTCTGCTGAGCCCAGATCAGAGAAGCTTCGGCAGGTGTTAGTGTTTGTGTAGCGTGCTTTCGAACGTAATGGGTAACCGGCTGTCGGCTGGAAGAAGTCCTAGGAAAAAAAGAACGAGTTGTATTAATTTTAAGCTATATTTTAAAAATTTGTTATAATTAATCTGAATTAGTTGTCAATGCGGACTAAGGACTTTACGAAAAACTTTGGCGGATATGTTTTTTTTAAATTATTAAAGAAACCTTTTTCTTTTATTCAATACGTATTCATTTTTTTGAAGAATCAGATGATGTTAAATGTAACAATCCTTACCAGGCATGCTGAGAAGTAATTGATAGAAAACTGCCGCGAAGTACATCGTAACCGGAAGTACTGGCTCACGGCCTAGGCAGTAAAGGTCCATTCACAATGCAAACATAAGCATAAGCATGGTGTTAACATAAAAGTTAGGACTACGTCTACAAGTGGACTCATTCACAATGCGTTCGCATAAGCATAACACGTAAGACGTTAACTTAAGAGCTTGCAACCTTCAAGCTTCTGTGCTTATGCTTATGTCAGACATAAGGAATGAGCCAATCACAGTTCGTTAACTCAAAATCGAGTATCGAAGTCGATAGGCGAACTATTCGTGTCGATTCGTGTGCTGCGTCTCATAGCCAATAGAAACTCTTATTTTGCCTATGTTTATGTTCGACATTGTGAATACGCCAACTCTTCGCTTGTGTTAATGTCTATGTCTATGTGTTATGCTTATGTTTGTGATTGCATTGTGAATGGGCCTTTATGCTGTACAAATCATGGTACTGACAGCTCCTTTTCTTCTTCAGGTACGAGAGAAAATGCATAGAGCATGTCCAGACTGGGGCTGTGCCCCGCTGGGGGAGACACGTAGAATGGGAAATTTCCCTCAAGTTGACCTGTACGTCGGCGCCAGATCTTACCTTCCAGTGGAGGAGGAACACCGCCACCTCCCGCGATAAAAGAAAACAAACATTCCCTACACTAACGTTACTAATAAAGTTACACTAAAGTGCCCGGAAACATCAATGAATGTACAGACATGGAAAGTTGAAATGAGAGCGACCGTTTCGAAAAGGGATCGATGGTTTTCAAGGAAACAGGCCACGGGAAAATATAATAAAAAAAGAAAAAGAAATCATTCCAGATATTTCGGTACACGACTATGATCAAGACAGTTCTTTGGTTTCTGTACGTTTTCACTCATTCTATCTGCCCGCGAGTGCACAAAAGCGTTTGTTTATGCGCGTGTGTCATATGAACAATTTAATTTCTGATTCACGTGCTTGCGAACATGGTGTTTTTTTTTCTTTCAAACCGAGAGAAGGGAGCAGACGGCCCTGCCGCGATTCTCGGAAGAATGAAGTCGCGACGGGAGAGAGAGAAGGGTGTGGCGATCGGTGGCGTGGTCGCCTGCTGTTAGGTTTCTCATAAATAACGCGCCTCCCCCTCCCTTGCGGCGCCAAGTTGTGACAAATTGCGTCGCGGCGCCGATCGGACGGCGGCGGCGGAGGCGCCGCCACCGCCGAGTATTAATAATCGCGTCTGGCGGCCGGAAGACGCAGGGCTCGCCGCCGCCGCCGTCGCCGCGGATCCGACACGTTGCGCCTTTGGACTAAGGGGGGCGACATCGCCCTTAAAACATCGAGGTTTCGGATCATCGATTCCTTCAAAATGAAAATATCCACATTTGTAATACGTCGGCCAAAAACCATCTAAGTGTTTATCGTTGGTTTTAAATGGTCTAATAACTAGAGACCGGATTTTTATGAAATTACATATTTTTTTGTCTTTCTACTTACCGCTCTCAAAATTTTAATCTTGGCAAATTGTCGCCGTCCTAACACAATAACCAATTTTTTCGTTACATATTTTTACATATTTGGTACAATATTACATATTTTACATATTTCGATATTTTCACAAAATATATTTTTTATGTTATCAATTTTCTTACATATTTTTATGAGAAGTATTTTCAAAAAACTGCATTTTTTCTGTATTACTGCGTACTCTACTCGAGGTACGGTACGTGAAGACGCGGTCGGATATTCTCACAGTCCGGCCGCGCCAGCTTCAGGTATCTTAGTGGCGGGTAGTGCACGTCAGACACAAGTCATTTTCACCTTTGGGTGTGAAAAGTCATTGACGCCGCGTTTGGCGACCTTCAACTTTAATTTCCAAGAAAGTTGGCGATCTCCGTCAAGTAACACTTTGAAGAGACTATTCCATGCTGCAGTGATAGTATGCTGGTCCTCAATATCGGCATTGTGTACGATGGCTTCTATTGCGTCTGATCTGGCTGCTAAACAACATTCCTGGATATCAATATCTGAAGGTTTTACTACTGATGGGGAAACTTGTATGGTGCAAGTGCACATCAACTTGTGCTTTCCAAATGAAATTTAAAACGCTTGCATTGTTTTTAAAATTTGTATAGGAAACTGTTTATAAACGTAAGTTCGTATTATGTAAAAAAGTTGTAATATTACATATTATATCCGATTTCACATATTTATTACTTGTTCTTACTGTTTTCATTACATATTTGTGTACATATTTTGACGTTTCATAAACATATAATATCAATTATATGTTTATTAACATATAATTTATATTTTACCGACAAAACTAAGTCGATAAATGTTGACAATAATTCACAAAATGTTAATTCTTTTTTTAATAATACAAAAATAAGACTACATTTATCCAAGAAAACAAGCCTAAGTTATTTTTCACGCTTCGTCTCTCTGGTTTGAAGAATGTTCCATTTACGGAAAAGTATTTTTGAAAATTATTATAGATTTTTGTTAAGTACCTTTTTCATTGAAAAATAAATTTTTAAAAAATATAGATGTATTTAAAATTTTTATACGGAAATAACATTTTATAAAAACATCCACGTAGCTTCCCTATCTCGGACGTGCTGAGGCGCTGTCGGATAAATAATTGAGGAGGGATAAACACACATTGGTAATCCACATCTCAGGAGGTTCTGATAAAGCTTCGAGACCTTCATATTACGGATGTGCCCTTAACAGCTAAACTGTTATTTCTCAACAGTTAACGTTTCGTTACTGTTATGCAGAAAAACAGTGATTTCGTTTATTCTGTTATTGGCTGTTATTGGTTGAAATGCATAGAACTGCAATCTTTTGTGCCTAATCCGAACTACTACAAGCTTTTGTGGCTACTATTTTATACGATAACAGCTTCACTGCAGCATTTCAAATCATGATTTGCCAATATTTAAATTATATTCATTAATACATAATTCGTCATTATTATACACCATATTATATAAGAAAAGGTTTAGAAATATTACTGGTTAGTCTATGTTAGAAAAGGTTATCCTTTTTGATAGCAATACTCTTCTTCAATAATACTTCATATTGGGTTACGATAAGTGGTATCTAGAACGACCTGCGCAGAATGTGAGTTTGTTTGATTGTTTGCTACGTCATTTTCTATTTTGTGCGTACTAGTAGTGCCGTATTAAAGGGGTACAGACGCTCGAAAGAGCTCTTCGGTAGAAACGGTTGTTAAATTTCTAACTTCATTGTTATTTTAATGTTAATGGCCGCTACAACCTTGTACGTCAATTTCGGGAAGATTATTTCGATTTTATAAATAGCACATGTTAAACACTGCCGAGACAATGATTCAGAAATAGAAATGATCTACACACTTATTTACTTTCGTTCCAGAATTAGGCAATCAGTGTCGATCCGTACAAAAGAAACTTCAATGATAGACCGCATTTCATTCGAAGGATATTTTTAGAATTTATCCTTAAAATTGTTAAACAAAAATATTTCTTTTACATTTGAATCTGTGGAAAAGCTGATGTTCACATAGCTTTTTTCGGTAACAGAACCATAACTGTAGTCATAGATTGATTTTCATATATTTATCATATTTGCTTGAAATTGGATTTTGCTTATTATCCTTGAAAACATATATTAGCTTCTTTGATGATGAATAAATAAATTTCCTTATTTGCTTTTGGTGTGTGTACTAGAAACGTATTTAGATTAGGTTATGACCTTCGTGTAAGATATCTCCAAAAGTCAAAATATTGAATAAACTTGCGCAGATGATTTTAATACCAGCAAATATATAAAACTCTTGCAACTCACAAGACATTGACGCATTGAAGTAAATTTGTCGTACAATAATTTTGTATCAGCTTAGCGTCAGCGATTACATCTTGCCAACGCTATTTCTTTCGAAATGCATGAAAATTAGTAATGTGCCGTGTGCTTTCGTCCAGGCCCTAGGATAAGTGGGTGCAATTTGTACGTCGCTCCGGGGCTCCTGGATCTCTAAGAAGCACGGACTTCAAGAGACCCAATGAAGAACAATGCGTCCCATAAGTTTTATTGTAATTTGTATGTTTACTTAATTCGTTTGTTTTTGACTGATATGTTGCAGCTCGTAATTGGCTTCGATGTAGCCTCGATATACCCTGCATAACATAGGATGTTAGGCTGTTCTGGATGAAGAGGATCGTAGTTACGAGGGAAATAAGAAAACAGTTGAAAGGTGTTACATGTTCTTTTATGGAGAGAATTATGGTAGGAAAATATAAACAGGATAGAGTCAAGTTAACAACTATTTAAGTAGTAAATAAATGTGAATCATTAAAATACGTTAAAAATGTATGTACCACTGGCGTTAACTGGTTCTAATGATCTCGTGCGACAAAAAACCCTCGGGCTTTTTGTCGCCGCTCGATCATTATAAAGCCGTTGGTGCATAAATAACTTAATTTTTACAGTACCTTATTTTTTCAATTTTGCAAGTTAACATATTTTCAAACGTACGTCCTGCGCGATTCAGTGTGTCACGCTCTGAGACATAGTGCATTAGGATAAGAGTCGTTCTGAAAAGTCGAGCACCAAAGATTATGTCTAGTATAAATTTCGACACTAGCTTTCGACACTAGCTAGGTCGAATTCAGTCGCTTTCTGGAGGAGAATTCTAACGGCCGGCTGCTCTGATCGGTAGTTTTCCGTGGTTTCTCCGATCAACACCAGGCGAATGCCGGAGCAGTACCCTACCAAACGGGCCACGGACCGCGCGCTATCTTTCCTTCCTCTTCCTTGTTCTATCCTCTCCTCTTACACACACACTAACATGCACTACACTACCACATATTCCGGGAGACCGGTCGGGAGCTTAGTGCTTGTCCCGACCGGGGCGGTGCCCCACTGGTGGGAGAGTCCTGGTTAGGGGGAAACCCCACTAGCCGACGGTAGGTCGGCGCCGGATCTCGCCATCCAGTGGGGGAAGATCACCGCCATCTCCCGAAAAAAACATGTACTGCACTCACGGGAGTAATGACCATAGCAGTTGACGCGCCCGGAAACACGAAAAAATCAATCAATCAATTGATCTAGTATAAACATGATTGTAAAAAATTATCCTGGTTTTCTGGGCTGCCGATTTTTTTTAATTATAAGGGCTCGCATTGTACCTCGTTGTTACCGGGACCCGGGGTTCGTCTCGGCGGTCCTTCTCACGCGGTGTGCACGTTCCGAGACAACGGCGCGGCGCGGCGCGGCGCGGCGCGGCGCGGCGCGGCGCGGCGCGCGGCCTGCAGGGCGCTTTCACTTTCCTCCCGGCCTTGCGCGGCCCAGTTCGGCCGCGAGGACCTTCGTCGTCGCAGCTGAGCGCCCGGCCGCGTGCGCCTCCCACACGACTCCTCGTCGGGGTTCCGTTGCCCCGGCCCGACTGTCTCCGGATTCGGTACACAAGAACGGTATTTGCCTTCGACTTCAGTGGTTTTTGCCGCCGTGTTTGGAGGTCGTATCCAAGTCTTGTGTAAAGGAAGCGGAGAGAGCCACGAACGTGGAAGCATACAAAACAAGAGCACGCTGTGACTGCATGGAATTAACGCACCCATGCGGGCGGTTTTTGCTGAGGCATTGTCAGACTACTTACACTAGTCGTGAGACATAGTGTCGAGGCAAACATATTTTTATGACGGGTTTTGTTTGACAGATGATATTGGAGATGGCAATCTCAGGGATATATGTTATTAAAATAATGTACATATTTTTTGCTCTATCCTGTGGTTAATTAGAATAATACCTGTTAATTATATATTCCTGAAGTCCAAATCTAGTCGACTCTTCCCTCTTTTAACACAAAGTGACCTAAGTTTACGTATCAAAGAAGAGATCGACGGTACCTGTTTGAGCAAAGTAACAGAAGGGACAGGGGTGGGGGCAGAAGCAGATCCACAAAGGACCGAAATACTAACATTATTACTTGTTTGAAATTAACCTTATAATTTCGTCACGTTGAGTCAGGGTCAAAAAACGCCCAATTTTAAAATCCGTATTTCGAACATTTGATAGAAGGTAGGGAAATGTTCTTCCAAATGAAACAGAGAACTCATAAACTCCGAGGGATGATCAATATCAATAGTTTTATAAGAATTTTTCACGTCTGCGCTCTCCCGCTAAGAGATTCTGCTAGAGAAACATCGAGATGCTCTCCGACGGGCATTGATCGTAGCCGGCCGTGTGTGGGTGCAGTGGCGACGTTCGGGCGTCACGCTCGACTTGACGTACCGGTGTTTTCGCAGTTGCAGAGCGTAGCGTCTGCCATCGCAAAACCACTCTAGCTCCACTTATAGCACGGCAGTGAATTGTAAGCTTGGGGTAACCAAAGTTACGTTACGCGCATTGGATATGAGCGAACCACGAGTTGTGTTAGATCAAATTGGTTGATTCTTTTGTTCTATATGATCAACTACCTTGAGATTGTAGAGTAAATGTTTTTTTATCTGTTTTGATAGCATGTTTTTCATTCACATTTCCCTTTGATGTAAACAGAGTTCACGCTAAACTGGAAACGTGCATTGAGACACTATAACAATTGTCTAATTCAGCCATAATTAGATAATTATATAAAGATATGTCTGGATTAATGTGTTGTAGAAGTAAGTAGTCGTTTATAGTCGTCATATGTATTTCCAAGCTTTAAAAGTGCTCGGATGAAGAAGCTTCTAAACTGCTGGGTCAAGTGCTATAAATTTATCAGAAAAAACGTTTTGAACGTTTATCTGCGATTTTTTTGCTGTATTGATAAGTCGTTTCGAGGATAAAACCTTTTCCGATGTTTATAATAAAAGTGTTGAAGCGGCAAGAACTTAAAATGTAAATACGATCATTTTTGTACTTAGATTCTTATTACGTACATTCATTAAATCCTAGAAAAAGAAATCGGTTGGTACTTGATCACTTTCCGCAAAATCCGTTATAGGTCTCGAACATTTCTATGCGGTGCGTCATCGCATTGTAGGAGAGTCTTGGAAGCTGAGGACTTCTGGCACTCGCGAACTGTGTTGTCTTCGTTTTGCCTGAGTTGAGCGTAAGCTCACGGGCACGATCCCTGCGCAGCTATTGCGTTCCTCAATTGCAACGATCGTAGGCTAAAAGAAAGAGCTGAGTTACATTTGTTCATGGGAAGTGTTAGTGAAGGTGTCGGTGCTAGTAAAACTGATACGAAATTATCTTTAAATATGCGTAATTGTTTTTCCACTTCAACTTCTGTATTCTAGTCTGCACAAGCATCAACGTATCTTTTTTGTTTATTTCTTAGTCGCATGTTTATCACGCGAAAAAACTGTCACAGCACCTATGCGTTTATTGTGCATACGGATTTGGGAAGAGATTTGAATGTCTTTAATTTAAAAAATTACGAATTTAAAAAAACGTGGATGTTCAAAAACATAGATTGTTTGGAGGCGATGTTTTTAGCATTGGGTTTAATGCTTGGGATTTTTGAGTTTTCGATGTTTTCTAAATGATAAAAGTGAAATATCTTAAGATACCACTGTCAATTCATACGTTCCAACAAAGCCAACGCTTTTCCCTCAGTGCCTTGGCTTTCCTACACCTTTTGCGCATGCCGCACGCGGACAGGCCGTCAAAGGGCCGCCCTGGGCGTAAGGGCGTCCCATAGCTTTCCGCGGTGAATGAAAGTTCTAACTTTGTATGTGTATGTGTAACGAGTGTAATTATGAGGATCAGATTTTCGGCTGTATCCCTTGGTAAGACTTAAGTTGCTAAGCCTTGAATTTTGAATTATGAAGTAATAGGATAATGATAAGAGGTGGTCATGAGGTGATCAGGTTATCGTGGGCTTTTACAGCTATCCCACCATTCGCCTGTATGACCGAAGGAAACCACGAAAAGCCCGGTCAGGATGGCCGACCCGGGGATCGAACCCTCTGGTATTCGAGCTGAGGTTTTTCAACTGTTTTAAAACATCGATCGTTTTAGATGTATTGTTAACAATTTTAATCCTCAACATCGATATTTTAAAACTCTTATGTTCCAATCATAAGACGAATTTGTGAGACCGTACGGAGACAAATGATAGTTCATACAGTTAATCATATAGTAGATTGAACTAAACGGTATAGTATATTTAGGAACAACGAAGAGCTTAGTCACCTTCACGAAACTGCTGATTAGTTAAATACACTAATGCACGTATATTATTGTTCACTAAACAGGTCGTACCCCGAGACGAATGGCATCTAGTGGCGATAACGAAACGAATCGTTGCGTTGACTAATACGTTGAGTAATACGTACTAAACACATTGCAGTGAAAATAACTAAATTAATAGTGGCTTCTTAGAAGTTATTAAACGATAGTGAGTGAGCAGAAACGTGAACGGGAATTCTGTTCTATCCCTTCAAACAGCTAGCAACAGGGGTTCGGAGAGGTCACGCATCAATCGGCCCCGTAGACTCGTACTTCCTTAACCTCTGTTACCTGACACACCCTACCCGAGCAGAATAGCTACGGACGCTGGCTGACGACGTTTGACTATCGATGATACTTCTACCATTCGTTTAGAATATAACACAAAATTATTTAAAACCAGTAAAAACTATCACGTCATTTATATAGCGTATAATACTGTATAGAGCGTTGATTTATCACGGTTCACACGGGCTGTATGACCATTGGAATCGCTCAGATTGTTGTCCACGCGCACTTACTAAGCGCTGTTTAGTAAGTGTGACGTCATGAAACCTAGATCTCACCGAATGTTTTTTGTCTCCGAAAGAAGAACCCACTGACAATTCTCTTTATTAATTAACTTACGATTATCTACTGTCTGATTTACTAAACGAAACTAAATCGTGTGTATTGAATTTTACCACACGAAAAATTGTCTTTAATATATGATAAACATGTTTAGTACGTTGTACTACATTTCTCTCAGTGCGTTTCATCGCTTCTGAATAAATTTCCCAAATTTTTAATACGTGCATAGGTTCGATGGCCATACGTGATAAAATGTCGTTACAGCGTAGTCATACCTTGTACTTTCTCCACCTCGCGGAGCCCCTAATTCACGCTCCGAGTTACGTTATAGGAGGGAGTGTGTTTACGCGGCGGGGCGCCCGCGAAAGAGGCAGCGGCGGCGAAGCCAGGCGCCGCCGCTCGGAACCGACTGATGACGTCCGAGGTTGGCGCCCCCGGCGTGGCGGAGGAATCAGTGGGCGGGCGAGCGAGGGGGCCGGGGAGGGGGGTCGCCACGTCCCAAAACGCCAGCGCGCGCGCGCGTCCTCGCCGCCCGACGTCGGCATCATCCCGTAGCAGCCCGCCTCTTGCCAAATGGCATCAGGTCGGGCGCCGCGAGAGGAAACCGTGTGGAGCCCCCGAGCCGAGCGCTCCCCCAGACCGCCCGCCCGCCCTTCGCCTCCGCCGTCCTCTGACGTCCTCGGGCCTCTCGCTGCCCCTCGTCCTCCGCCTCCCGCGCGCCCTCCCGCCGCCCATAGCCCACATCCCACCGCTCCGGTCCGCCGCTCGCTGCCCCATCCGCCTCCCGCCCGCCGCCTTCCTGCCTGTTTGACAGTGTGAATGTGAGGATATTTTTAGGAGCAGCTAATAATATCTCGCCTCCTCGCCCAGCCCCGCCCTGCCGCCGCAGCCGCCTGTGCTGCGTCCATCTCGCGTCGCCGCCGCCACCGCCCTCTGGCGCCAGAGGCTGACCCCCCTCCCCTACCCCTCGCCACGCCGCACGAGATGCCCTGCCAGGCGCGAGCGGGGGCGCCCGAGTTGGGAAACGGAAGTCGAAATAAAACTCGGAAAAGTTCGGAAAATCCCCTTCGAATGTACTCGCGTCGCTCTCTCTTCTGCTCGCACCCAATGTTAGTCATTAGACGTTTTTGGCCACTCAGGAATTTCTTGTCGAGTGTCTCCACAGTAACTGGCGTACAGCCTACTACCGCTGTATTGCTGTGAAAAAGTCCGTTCTCCGCAGCGATGATGAATGGCATGTCACGTGATCCCGTCCGCCGATAAAAAGCAGACTTTCGTTCGTTCCCTTGGGCTCCTCAAGGGCGAGGCCGCGCGCGGAATATTATGCTGGGGAGGAGTCTAGCCTGGCAATCAATACAACAATAAGGGAATTCGCTTATGAGGAAGTACACGCTGAGTTAGTGAAATTACGGACTACTAAATGACTCGTAAATATTTTTCAAAGCACGAAAAACATTTTTTTGTTTTTCTCTTTAAACATGTTTTCGTTTCGAATTGTGGGCTCATTATATGTGTAATTGGTTACTAGAAGTCTGGGCTGCTTGTAGAAGCTTAGAGTTAGTTACTTTCTGCGATTTATTGTGACATCTCCTTCTTTTCTCTTAGAATGCTATTTAAAGATCGTAATCAAGGAAATGTGGGGGCGGGGTGCCGCAAGGTTTTCTCCAGTTGCCCCGTGGAGCTCGCGTCCCTGCTGCACAGGAGTCAATGCCTGCGTGATGCGATGTCGGTGGCGTACCTCGTCATCGGGCAGTCCCCGCAAGCACCCTCACTCCCACCCGCCACCGCCCCTGCCCCTGTCTCCGCTGTCGCCTCGCTCCCGCCCCCGCCCCGGCCCCCGCCCCGCCCCGCCCCGCCCTGCCACCGCTTCGCTCGCCTGTTTTCCTCGTTCGCGCGGCGACAGCGAAGGCGACCGTGGAAGTGAGGCTGGTGTCGGAAGCGCGGGACGATGAGTGGCGAAGTCCCTCAGCGAACGGCGCAGACTCGTGCGGGGGCGGAACGCAGGTAGAGGCAAGGTCGGCGGGAAGTCGCGAGTGTGTAGTGATTGGTAACTACGTAGGTAGCGTGTATGTCGGGAAACTAGTTACTCCTCTCGCGAACGGCGAGGCGGCTTAATGAATTGCACTGACTCTTCCTGTTCTTGTTTTCGAGGGAGGCGACTCCGTATATTCGCATTTAACTGTCGCAGAAACAGGAAAATGTAGAACGTAATCTGTAATCTGTACACCGGTATATTATATTAGTAGACCCGATATATTAAGTTCGACATGTTTACGCTGTAGTAGCCCAAATTTATAAGAAGATAATTTTGTAAATACGTTTTTTTTTTTAATATCTCCTGATCAAGCAGCACATAGATGCGTACTTCCAAACTATTTAAGAATTCATCATTATCTCTTCAAAGCATATTGTATGTTAAATATTGTGAATTTGATGGATATTCCAGCCTTGCCAGAAAATTGCGTCAATTAAATGAAAATAAAATTACGCAAATTTACTGTTTTTCAAACGATTCTGTTCCAAAAGGGCCCGGCTAATTCGACCCTAGCATATATCTACGCTTTGAAGCAAAATTTGTGATGTTTTATAATACTCGTAATATTGTACTCACCTGTCACAAATTTGTTGTTGGTAAATATCTAAGATAAATTATGTCTATTATTAGTTACGACTTACGGGTTACAGTTAACGATGCACAGTTTTGTTTGATTTACCTTACTAATTTTACTATCTGATTTCTACGATATCATCGAAGACAAGGCTGCTTAAATTGACTTGATGTGTGTGAGTCCACTCAACAATTAAGATTCTAGTTGTTCATTCTCAAATTGTTGTACAAGTTAATCGTTTTGTTTTCTTCTGAAGTTTTTAAGTAGTGTCTTAGACATTTCCATATCGTTCGATCGTGGCTTTGACACTCGGCATTTGAGCCGCAGTCGATTGGTGCAATGGCATTTTATGAATACTCTTTTCGCAAATTAAAATGATACAGAAACTGTCAGAAAAAAAAATCCTTTTGAAGCAAGGTGTTTAGTATATCTGTACCTTAGAGGTCCATCGCAGTTCGCAATTTCCAACTTTTTTTTTCTTCAGGATGAACGAAAAAGTATTCGAGGTTTCTACTCTACATCTTCAAAAATATTTAATTCTTACAATTATTTTGGTATCAAAACCTTAAGAGTTTGTGAAAATGGCGTTTGGCGTTACGACTCTTGACCCCTTAAGGTGCAGATATTGTCATCTCCAAGTAAAAACGCCGACATTTTACAGTGTATCTATCATAAATGTAAGAAAAGGGGGATATATACTTATTTTACTGCTTAAGGAAGTATGTTAAAATTTTGAAAATATCCTAAAAATAATTTATTTTCATATACTAGTAAAATAATTGATTTTCACATTGTATATTTTCTAAATAGTTATTGATTTATTGATAGCTATTGATCTATTAGCGCATCTTTAAAAAACGTAAAAAGAACGATACTTTCCGATCTAGGCAGTGACATGCGCACAGGTCTGGTTTGTATCGCCGTCCCTTGCGACTAGCCTCAAACGGCTCGGCGGAAATGACGCCGGCATTCTCCTTTTGCATTCGCACGAAATCGCCTTTTGGGCTCAACTCATCGTAACAGAAGTGCGTGCGCTCCTGAAGGAAGTTTTCCCTTTGGGAAGTGGGTGGAGGAAGCGACTCGGCGATTCGAGACCAGATTGCTGGAATGGATACTGGCAGCGGAGATGGGATAGTGGTTCTCTCGTACACTTGCTCCGCGCCGCTCGGCGCGCGAGCCTCGGCAAGGTCGCGAGTGGACGCCCGCTGTCTCCTCGCCTCGCCAGGCTCACGAGCGCTGCCTCGAGCCGACTTCTCCCGAACGCACCCGAAGGTTCCTCGCTCCGCTGCCGCCGCCGCCGCGGTCCAGCGGCGCGCCACTCGCAACCAAGCGCTTCCTTGCTCTTCTCTCCCGCCCAGGCGAAGACGGCGAGGAGGTAGCCTCGGCCGCGCCAGCAGGCGGGGACCCGGAGTAAACTTGACATAAATTAAGACAGGCGCACTTGCCGCCATTTAACTCGCTATCGTGCCATTGTCGAGTCGAGTCTTCGTGGTGGTGGTGGTGGTGGTGACTATCGAAGTCCGTTCGTCGTTGCCACCGCCGCCGCGCCGTTGGAGCCTAGCGACCTCGCTCCGAGGTCTTCAACCCTGAGGGGTCGTCAAGTCCGGCTCGGCAAACGACATTCAACTTATTCCCTACGTGCCTACTGCTCTTTGTTTGCGCCTTGTCCATTTGACCTTTTGTAGTCCAGAGGTTACTTGTACTTTGTGACGGCAACTACAAAACAAAATTTATAAGTAATCATGTCCGTTTCGTTCAGGATTGAGAACAATCTGGTCTTCCTCCAGAACTTTAGTACCACCTCTGCTCGTACTTGTTGCAGTTGCACATATTTGACATTGTATTATATTGTATTTTATGGGGGGGTGTTATTCGTATTGATCTATATCGATGATATAGATCAATATAATAACGCACAAAACATTCGATCGTTGGTGAGGAAATAAATATTTTTAATGATCTCGTGATGTTCTTGTGATCACATTCATGAATAGTGTAAGTGCAAGGAAGTAAAAGCTCTCATAAGTTACTCGTGATTGAAAGGGAGCAATGACTAAATTTCAAGATCCTAAGATGATGTTTGCATTTAAGCGTTCGAAACATCTGTTTTCTTCGAAAATAATTTCCGAGAGAACATGGAATCCTTTATGGATAGTCGAAGTGAAGGTTGATTGAACGTGTTTCGATTCTTTAGTAAAATGGTGCGAATTTATTTATTTAAATGACTTGCTTCTAACATGAGTTACTAACAAGACTTGGCATGTTAGTAGCAAGGCATTTACATTGTTGACTGTAATCGTTACTTATTATGGATCTAAATATGTACTAAGATTCTGAGATATGCTTGTATAATTAATATTAATTTCCTTTTGTTTCAGGTGAGTAATGTCACACAATTATCGAGGCTGGGAAGTTATGCTGTTGGTGAGTTTTTAATGTCAACGACTTTTTTGTTCGCCTGGATAGAGGCCAAACATCTCTGTGGTTAAAACAAATCTTTAAAAGAGAATTTAATGGTACTTCACATTAAACATGGAAGATAACTAATGTAAATACATAAGTAAAATAATGGAAGACAACTTAAAACAAATGATATTCCCCAAAAAATCGTATTCTCAAATTCACTTTCGTCCTCATCTTTAATTAATACTTACTGTTCCTAAGTCATCCCTAATTTAAAAGTACCACCGTGAAATAAAGATAAAGAATTTAAAAGTACCCACGAACATTTCATTACTCGTCATGAAAATCGACATGAAGTGAACTTGGCTCTGGGCTATTTTAGACATTTCCGATAAACTATCGAAAGTTTATTGAAACTGGCTTTACTGAAGAACAAAAAAAAAAAAAAAAAAAAGTTCCCAGAATGCAAACGCCTGGTATATGATTACGGAAGTAGCTTATGAAGATATCAATAAATAAAGGCTCTGAAAAAGTTAATCTATGCGAAGAAACGGTACGTTTATTCTGACAATCTAAAAGATGGGCAAAATGTTTTTTGGAGAAAAACACTTTCGACTCCGAAATATAAAGTCATTTTCCCCAGCCAGAAGCGTATTTGAATTAATTTTAACTGGCCAGAATGATAGGACTGGAAATCGGAAAGTCAAAGATAGTTGTCCAAAGAAAGAAAGAAAGAAAGAGAACGAAAGAAAAAGAAAGAAAGAAAGAGAAAGGTTAGATAGGTAGAAAGATAGATACTAAGTCAAAGTCACGTTTTCCAAATTTTGTCGCCGTCTTGATTATTTAGACTTTTCATGCCATTATTAAGCCTCGAAAATAGTTTCGTGTATAAAAACTGAATTCATGATTTCCTCGGCGTTGGTATCGAAAGCTTGAGGCTTCGCGGCACGTGCTTCATACATTACTGAGACCTACCGGTCCTAAGGGCGCACAGACTGATCTTCGATTTTTGTATGGTGGCCGATGACATTAGGTCATTATTACACCTCCTGCCTTATGAAACGAATCTTTTTCACAGCGGTAAGCACACATTTTGTGAGGCCGCTGAGAAGGATATTGGGGAATGAACTAAAGAAATTCATTTTATACAGCAGGGGGTGTAACAATGACCCAATGTCATCGGAGATTATACTGCGATTTCCTGAAAGTGGCCGTAGTCCTGCCGCGCGTGCGCTGGGAACGGGAGCGGGAGCACGCGGCCGGAAGGCTGGGCGTAATGACGTGCTTCCGCGCCGGCGCGGCGTGGGTGTGGCAGACCTGTGTGCGTGGCTGCTGCGTCTAAGTGAAAGCCGGTACGGTTCCTCATGAACCTGCTGCTGTTCGCTGTTTGTTCGGAGCAGCGATCGTTTCCTTCTTTCTTTCTTTCTTCTTTCTTTCTTTTTTATTTTTTCTTTCTTTCTTTTCTTCTTTCTTTTTTATTTTTCTTTTCTTCTTTTTTCTTTCTTCCTTTTTAAATAATAAATTCCAGATGTCTGATTTTGCCAAGAATATTCACTGTTTTGCAAGGTCCTCACGCAATCATCACTCCCCTTATATTCATGATTGCTTTTGTTAGCGCATTGCTTCTGGGAATTTGTTTTGCCTGCTCCCGTACCAGCGCATTCGCTGTATCCGGTCTGTTGTAGTCGTACATCTGCACGCTATGCTACCTATTTGTTCGCTGTGAAAGAGAGGTCGCCGATGCAAAAGCGTGAGAGTCATATTGTTCCCGGGGAAATGCTCTCAGGTATTAGTCTCATAGCGTGCAGCAATAATACAATGTTTTGTAAATTGGTGTGCTAGGAGAAAACGTGCTGCTCACAAACCTGCAAATTTTTGAAAGAAAAAAGAGCAACCTCCATGTGGTTGCTTTTTGAAAGAAAATTTAAAGGAAATTAAACACCGGGTGGTTGCTTTTTTTGCACATATATATAATGCCGTTGAAGACGTACGATGTGGATGTGGCGTTGGTGTGCATCCTGTGTTTCAACCCGGGGGCGCCGTGGCCGGCGAGAATCTGTTCGCCGCTCACAATGGCAGCAGGGAGTGCAGGCATTGCTTCGCAGTCACTTCCCGTCCCGTCCCGAACGGGAGGCGGGAATATGCATGAGGCGGGACTTCCGCATCCGGTGCGGCGCCTCGCTGCTCCCGACTCCCCGCCCTCCTCCCCGCTCCCCCCGCTCCATGCACCTAGCCCCCCCCCCTCATGCTCCTGTTTCCGCCCGTTGTACGCCTCCCTCAGCCACCCTCCGCCACGCAGTGGGCGGAAGTGGGCCGAACGTCCCACCTCTCAACAAAACCAATCGAGACGTTCGGGAAAGGAGGCCGAGAAAAATGGATAAATTGCGAAACTGATCATTTTCAATTCGGAGCTTCTCGACGGTTGTAAGGAAATCCTGATGAATTTGGAAAGGAAAGATCGCATTCCGTATTTTAAGCTGTAACGAGGACCCTGCGCAGTAGAGTGAAAGTTTTTGAACTTCATTCTGTGCACGAAGTAGAAATATTGCTACGAGGATAAGAAGTATTCATAATATGCCGATGAGTAATAGTCAACTATCCTTCAATAACATTTATCCACTTTGTGTAAAGTCAAACTTAACGAAACTGAGATCAATGCCATAATGAGAATTAAGAATGCAAGTGTTCTAATCATTCTTCACTTACTATTAACAACTATCATACGTTTCATAAGTATTATTATAGTATCACAATTGTTCTAATAATCCATTGCCTTCTATCAACTACTCTCAAAATCAGTCTGTCACCTTTTATCGGATGGGTAGTCAAAATTATTTGCCCAACGGCTTCCGCATTTCATATTGCAATTAAACGTAATACGATGAAACTTTTACTCAAAAGGATTATTTTTCAATTGTTTTATTTCTATTTAACACGTTTATTTTTCATACGTGAGCTTGAACTGCATATTTGAAGCAACAGAATCTTCTCTGTGTACGCTATTCGACCCACTGTGCGCCTCGGGTGCCTGTCTGGCGGGACCATCGCCCCGCTGGCCTGGCGGCCGGCAGGCGCCTCCTGCAGAGCTGCTCATACCCCGGCGCCCCCCCCCCCCTTCCCATGCACTGCTCTCAAAGGCTGTAATTCCCCCTAGCTCACAACGGAAAGTCGGTGTTTGTTGTGTATTGTTGTCGCCGTAGAATAATGCGGGTGTCATTCATATCCTGTTGCTTAGTTTTTATTGTGACGTTGCATTTCGGAAGAAAGAGTACATATTGAGAGCTAACTGAAGTATGAAACTTTCTCTGCATTTCTCCCTAACAATTTGTTTTTGATTTGCTCAATTTGAGTCTCTTTGAGCTGTCAAAAGAGAAGTGAACTAAAGGAGTAGTTTGTAAAGATCTGATGCAACGTTACATACGCATTCTTGTAGGTAATATTTCGTCTCGTAGGTACACATTTCCCGGAAACTATTGCTGCGACAAATCGACGTAAATCATATGTGACTTTTGTATGTGTAAGGATGTCATGTGTGACAATTAGCACGTCACTAAACACATTATGTGATATTTTCCGTCACTAGACTATCGAAATACACTTTACTAAAGAAATCGTATGGTGAGGAACCAAGAGGGAATAATATAAATATACGAAATCATATCTGATGATGAGTCTCCAAATAATATACGAGTGTTCGGTCATTGTTCGAACATTTTATGAAATAAGAATTTCTTATTTCCGAAGGTAACGAGTATATTATGCTTTTACTTTCTCAATTCCGTTATAAACGAAAAAATATGAAGTAAATAAATCAATATGATAAACGTAATTCGGCAGAATCGTCACATTTTAAGGAAATTAGAATAGCGCAGCGCAGGCCGCCATTTGTTTCGTGAAATGGTAATAATTATGAACGTTGAAAGTTTCATAACATTCTTCATTTACATACGACTTAGATAATACGACGTCGCATAATACAATTTGTCGTGTGGCATTTAATGTTCGTTTTCTCACTTGGTAATATACTTCCGTTTCCCCGCAATTCTTTCTTTTCTGGGGTCGTTTATTTCTGTATCCCAGCATAAAACTCCTATTGTATCATTAATTAAGATAACCTGTATACTTTTGAATATGTAGATGTGTAAACAATCAAATCGGGCGTGGGAAATTATGCAGTATGAACTATAAGGGATCACGCTATTGTTTTCCTTCCTTGACAATTCCAGGTTCGTTTTACGATTTCCAACACGTGGTATCGAGCCCTCCGTCGCGTTGCGCGACATCAGGGCGTAGGGTGTTTACTTCCGAGAAGGCCACCCCGGCGCGGCGCGCTGTTGTGATACGGCAAAGCGCTGCGTCGGCGGCGCGAGTGGGGGCGCTGCGCTGAGAAGCTCGGAGGGGGGCGCTTCCCACGCGACCCGACCCCGCCCCCTTCGCCCCACCCCGCCCCTTATCTCCGTCGCGGCTGGAGCCTCTGCCGCCCTGCGACTCTGGAGTCCATCAGCGCAAAAGCAGTCATTCCGTGGGTTGCGCCCTGCTTGCTTCAATCGGAAGTGCAAGGGTGAAGGTTTACTTTTCGTTCTAGCTATCGCGGCCTTGAAAAATATTTGACCTCGGCAGGATTGTAGAACCCGCGACACAACGTAACGGCGAGATGCTCCGGTCGAAGGGCTTGATTCTAATTTATAAATCAAACAGAAATACTATACTGTTTCGTTACTTTGCTACCTGTGACATTTCATCAGCTGTTACGTTGCCATCCAATCGGGACCATACACGTCGCAGCAGTGGGGTTCAGCCTTCCGACTGGATGTCACCCAAACAGCTGATTTACTTAAGGCAGCTTTGTGAAAATCGCAATGTGTGTCTCCGCTCAACAGGTGGCTGTGGTCGGGCGCACCCTTCACCCTTGAGGTACGCCGCTCGCGTGGTCACCTTGACCTCCTCTTCCCCCTTCGTCCTTCCGACCGTGTTTGCATAACAAAAGCCCACTTGCCCTCCGAATGCCCACTCCCTATCTTTGGAATGCCGTTGGAAACGGACAGGCGATGGATAAATGCTACTTTAAGGCTAATGCGTTGAGTGGATTTCTGCATATTTTATGGCTGAATTTGCCTTCCGCATTTTCCTATGTCTGGTTTGTGTAAATTGCATTATTGTAGTGTACATTTAAATGGAGCTGAAACTCAAATTAACCTTTCCATTTTGGTTCAAAGTTATCGGTTAACTTCATAGTCGCGCACCTGAAGGTGAACGAACGCTCTTATTATTTTGTATACTTTTTCACAATAGACAATTAAAAAAACTGATTTTTTTGTAGTAGGTACCGTGGTCAATTTAAATTGAACTTAAGTTCAGACGCCCAGAAAATTCACCAGATTTCGTGTCTCACAAAAAATATTTTTAGCAAAGAGGTAAATTTTTCAATGTGCAAGTTCCTGCGACATATTTAGCTGTAATAAATAATTTATAGTTGGGAAGTAATGATGCAAGGACATTCACGGATTATTTTATAACATTTGTGAACAATATATATTTTTTCTTTCATTCTGTTTTGTTAGAAAGCATAGTTTTGTTACAATCGAACTTCGATAATTTTTCTATCCGTTCGTCGCCTGGAATTGGGGTCTTGTGATGATAAATCATCGTTCATATTTTAAATTAAAGAACTTAATTAAATGGATTCTCCTGAAAATACGTAACTTTTTAAGGGAATGGGAATTACGGCGGAATCAGGGTCGGTTTAACATCTTGTAGGATCACTAGCGGTTTGAGGTCGTATGGGGGCTCATAAGGCAAGTACCATAGGCCACGTTAATCAAGGCTTCTGAGACTTGTTTTAAAAAGATCTGTCAGCTTGGAAAATAGACATTGAAACTGTTTGATTTAATAAATACTTTTCTGTATTTTGAAAACACAATAAAAATACTTGCGGACGATTGTCGACGAGCCGGGTAGTATTTAACAATTTATTTTGGTGGATAACATTAGGTAAAATTCGTAAAAGTATTTTACTGTTTGTAATTTTTTTTTTATATTTCAACTCTGTTTTTACCAATTTAACAATTTTGATTTACACTGGAAAACTAACCTTCCGATAAATATTAAATGAACATGTTATTTTTTTTTTCCAAAGGATACCCTACAATATATCGGTGCCACAAGTCCCCCAGAAACTCAATCCTGCGATCAAGCGAAGCCCAGTAGGGTTTGATTTGTCGGAACGCGACGGAACGGCGTTCCGGTTCCTCAGGAATTATACATAAAAAATGTGTGTGTTAATTAGTAATTAATTTGGAGTGCGTTTCGGGATCTAAAATTTTCTAAATCTAGCACTGGTTATAGTGCATAAAACAAACATCCACATCATTCAAAGAGCAAAAGATTCGTTCGGAGACACGTCACCTCCTGAGTTCGCGGCGGCATGCTGCCCTGTGGAGGAGAGGGCGTGGGATTGAAGAGATCCCGAGAGTTGACATGGCGGTGCCGCGGTGGCCAATAGAGATCCAATTTGTTCATTGACAGACATTTGTTGACGTCACGCAGGTCGCGTAGCCGACGTATAATCGTTGATGGGTTGATAAACTTGACGTCACGGTTACTGACCTTCGACTGGATGGCTCGACCGCCAACGAGACGGCGATGCAGGTCGCTGGACTTTGGCCCTCCGCTTGGATGTCGGCGATTGCGTAATTGTGCGATAACATTCTCTGCCAGAGCTGACTGGATTATGAGAGGAAGAACTTTGTTTCCGAAAGATGCAAATTGACTGAAGAAAAACTTGGAGTACCGGTAGTTTAAATAGTCCAGATTTTGTGAGATGGGGTGAATTATGGAGAGATCTTTATTAAAACATTTTCTGTCGATTGTGAATGCAGAACATACCGAACCGTCTGTGTTTAAGTATCTTTCACGACGTTTCATTAATTGTTAATTTACAGAATACAAGTTTGTTTGTTTGTTTTTAACAGGAAAGCGACTTCACCATTTACTTTAAAACTACATTAGCGTCATAGTAACTAAAATAGTTTACCCTTACTCTGAGAATATTGTGGGTTACATTTTTTAAATAAATTACAAACAAGATTGTTTCTGAAGATTAATTCATAAATATGTGTAATTTGTAATTTATTTATTTACGGAATTATGGAGAAATGTACCTCTGCAAACTGACCTAAAAACCTAGTAAGTTGGTAGGCGCCCTTCCGAACGAACAGGAAGCGGTAGCTCAGTTCATCAACTGATAACTGCAGCGCCTCTGACCGGGAGGTCCTAGATTCGAGTCCTGACGACTGCAGATTTTCGACACTAGCTTTTCAGCTAGGTCGAATTCAGTCGCTGTCTGGAAGAGAATTCTAGTAGCCGGCTGCTCTGAACGGTAGTTTTCCGTGGTTTCTCCGATCAACACCAGGCGAATGCCGGAGCAGTACCCTACCAAACGGGCCACGGACCGCGCGCGATCTGCCCTTCCTCTTCCTTGTCCTATCCTCTCCCCTTACACACTCACACACACTTAACTAACATGCACTACACTACCACACATTCTGGGGGACCGGTCGGGAGCTTACAGCTTGTCCCGTCTGGGACGGTGGCCCGCTGGTGGGAGAGTCTTGGTTAGGGGAAACCCCGTTAGCCGACGGTAGGTCGGCACCGGATCTCGTCATCCAGCGGGGGAAGATCACCGCCATCGCCCGATGAAAAATATGCACTACACTTACGGGACATGACCGAAGTTATTGACGCGCCTGGAATCACTAATCAACCAACCTACCAATCTTCAGAATGTAAAGAGACTGAGATTCAAGCTAGTCTTCAGAACTGATATAATAAAGATGCGGACATTGTAACACTTATAAGTGTTACAAGACAATTCTAAAATCTTCTTTATTTGAAATGTAACTGAAGGAAGCACATCCGTCTGTTAGTATGTTTTAGAGTCATTTCGACATTCTAAATTACCTTTCCAAACGTCCTGCAACTAAAATGTCCAACTAGGTATTCATTTCAGTATAATAAATTGCGCACGGCTTAAGAGGAATCGAGCGTTGTCCTGCGATCTCCTTGAACATTCGATTCGTCCTAACTACCTGCTCCTGCATTCTCATTCCTTGCGCTCGTCCTGAGGACGTTGATGGGGCCGTTGGGGCACCTGACTCCGCAATAGCGTTGCACTTGGTGCCATTGCGGCTCCGATTGCACAATGGGACCAACAGGATTCACAACTTCCTGGTGGCACCTGCGTGCTGTGCAGTTCTAGAGTGGCTCGTAAAAGTAAATACAAAGAGTTTCCAATTCAAGCAATTGCATTGTTTGCGGTATTTTATGTCATACTGTGTGCAGTTTAAATTGTCGTTAGTAATAGTAGAACTGGAACATGAATGAGCCAGTGTGATTTATTATTCAGGAATTTTATTGTAGTAGTGCCTCCGGAGGTACTTGCGACAATGTATTAATTCTCGATAAAGTGTTTTTTCAGATTGAGATACACAACAGGGATATAGATTTTGAGTAATATGATGTACTGACGTGAAGTGTTTTTTTTTTCCTTTATTTTTTGACGGGCAAAATGTTTCTTATACACAGAGATAAATTAAGTAGCACGTAAGTGACACGTTTCTTTTGTTAATTCTGGATAACACCTTCCAAGAAAAAAAAGTGTAAACATTTTTATCGCATTCACGCTATCTATCCCTGAAGTAGTTTGCCGATGAGTATCTAGATGAGTTACTTTAATGGATATGGGGAAATTCAACAATTTGAGGCCCATATCACGAAAGAGGAGTGTGTGTATTATTCTATTTATTTCAGCTTTTTATTTTATTGTTAGAACGAAAGTCTTGAAGAGATTAACTTAAATTATTGTGGGATTGAAGCATTGTTTCTTAACACACGATATGGGAATTTTTCTTTGTACAAAAGATTGGTGAGGTTATTCATTTCCTTCAGTTATTCATTCACTTCTTTCAGTATAAATACAAACGAGGTAACAAAATGTCTTCCTCGATGGGCTAATTACCATAAACACATGGCGTCACACAATTGCTGCTTCAATTAGTCAAAGTGTAGTCATGACTAGATCGTTTCCTCGATTGTGACACCGTGAACGACATTCAACATACGCTTTCCTGTCTCCGTATTTCGCCGCGTGACGCCATCTGAAACTTTCCATTGGAGCCCCGGCCGCGGGGCCGCCCCGCTGTCGGATGAAAGGAGCTACCTGGTCGCGCCCTCCGACCCCCCCCCCCTCGATCCCATCCTCCGATCCCACCCACGCTCCACCGCAGGGCTCATCCGCGTGGGAAGATGGCGGGCTCTTCGCTCGTTCGCATTTTCCTTCTGCGCAATCCGTCCCTCGCTGGCGAAGGTTGTCGCGGAGAACCAGTATTTCTAAACTGAAGTGAAAAATATTAAAAAAATACCAATTTTCGGGCGTGGGATTCCAATTTTGCGAACGATTAATTGATTGGAATGCTCTCTTCACTGTGCGGGTGATGCCGCTTCGTAGCCAGGTTTGTGGTCGTTCCATTACCTTTCTGGGCGCTGCGTTGCTCCAGGACGCACGCACTAGGTTTTATATGGTGTTCCTGTCCCGTAGACAGTCGAGAGACTCCGGCCCCTGAGGTCTAAGACTTCTTGACATGGTCTTGTTTTAGAAGGCGAAATTGATGTAATTGTTCTATGTATATGTTCCCTGCGCTGTTTCCGAAGTCTGTCTATTCTGTCATTTGTCAATTGTATTCTATCATTTCGTCTTTGCGATTATATTGTATTATTGTTTTTTACGCTTGTACAATTTCAATTATTTTATGTCAACTAAAATAAGAAATTAAAAAATTAATATAAATAAAAATATTTTTTATTTATTGATATTTTTAATTCATTAATTTCTTATTTTAGTTGACATAATGTTTTAAGGCCTGATGATGGAGACACAACTTGACCTCTGAAACGTTGCCACGCTGTTTCTTGTTTCAAGATACCATTGTAATTGAATAATCATTCTGTTTTAATAAATGGGTTTGTGACTGTCTATAAAAAGGAATTATTGGAACTTTTATTAAAAACAGTGTATGAATGCTTTATCGGGGGGGGGGTGAATTCTCATGAGCCCTTGGGGAGCGCCACAAACGGTAAATACAAAGCGGACATGTTCTCACGATGGTGCCCATCTCCGGCACCTAGTTTCGACGGAGTTCCGGCGACCCAGCCGCGGTGGAGCGGCAGACGAGCGGCAGCGCAGGCTCAGCCTCGGCCGCGTGCGCATGCGCGAGCGCGGGTGCGCGGCGTGCGCTGCGCTGCGCCCGGAGGCTGCGCGGTGACGCAAGCAGGTGTCGCTGCGAGCAGGTTGGCGCGCGGAGGCACGAACGAGGACTCCCCTCTCCCCCTCGGCGACGCTTCCACCACAGCACCAACATCTGCAAAGGTCGCGCCTCAGGGCTGCGTAAAGCCGCGTCGTGCGTGCGTGCTCCCGCCCCGCCGTAAACGCCTTGCTCTGAAGAAAGGTAAACTCCCGTGCAAACGGACGGGTGGGTTGGGGATTCTGTGTCCATGCTTCACTCATAAGAATATTTTATTTTAATATATTTGTCTAAAACAATTACCACGCGAGCGTTTTATCGCATCCCATCCGAAGGAGTATTCTCATTATGGATTTTTTTAAGCCAACATTTTTTATATTGTTTAAAAATATTGATGGCGACGGCGCCTTGAACTTAATATCCCCTTCAACAGAAACTTCCTGAAACTGGTCATGTTGTTCTCTAGGTCAAACTACGTACGTAAAATATGACATAATTTGATCAGAGATTTTCCGAACCCAGGTCATCCGTCTCCTACAGTTGCCGGCTACTGTTTCATTTGACAACTTGAAGTGTTGTTATATTATTCACCACTTCTCACTGATACAGTAACGCTTAATCGCCATTTTCTTATAAACGGCTACAAACTTTCAATAAAAATTTGTATTTCGGACGAGGTGTTACTCTTGTTTAATATTCTTGAAGTAATATTACGGTTCTATCTGTAGGAAACCGAAAAGTTCAGAAAATGTCAAAAAATGCATATTGGGCGACGATAGATGGCAGCTGGGATGAGGATGGGGTAAGACCGTTAAGACAGTCCACACCAAGGAAACTAGAAATCTTCACTACGAGAAAGTCTTTGCCATTCTGTAGCATCACTAGTTAGTGTTTCTGATGATTAATTAAATTAAGTATCCCTTCCGACGAGGAGCGAAATGAACATTTGTTAAAAAAATTATGTTGTAGGGAATTCTAATAAATTGCTTCAAGAAAATATTAATAATAGACTTTTAATTTTCTTACTCTACATAAAAAATATCAATGCCCTTTCCGACAACAATGCATTCCTTTTAAATTCAGTACGTTTCTTAAATTTTTAGTGCCGATTTCTTTTATTTGTAACCATGTAAGCTTGCCAGAAATATTGTAACACGCTTTATGTGGGTGGCGTTATTGACGGCTCGTGCAGGTATAACACAAACTAAATGCGTGTGTCGTGGCGGGTTGCTGGAAAGTTACTAGTGCCGGGGGAGGTGGAGAGTGGCTACTCTTCGGTTCGTTTAGTAGATATTTTTTCCGTTTCGTTGTGGACTCTCGCCGCCGAACTATAATGGAACATTCCCTAATTAAGCAAATGTGCCAGTAAATTTTTCCTACTTCTTCGTTTCTTTTGTCGGGGATAAAAATGTAATCCACCGTGTCTCAATTTTGGTTCGTTAGTTTGTTTCTTTGAGGATCTTCGTAGTAATATAAAAATTGTTTATGGGCTGGATTTACTTTTTAAATTTTATGTATTGAAATGTTGCAATATATAATTTTGCAATTTAGGAAAATTCACGAATTTTCATATCTTCATCTCGTCTTTGAAGTCATCTATTGAAAGAAACTCTGAATTGGGGTAAAAGTATACTCAAACAATTTCATCTAGACATTAATTTTATAAAATTCACAAAAAATAGAAATAAATAAAAGGTGCGAAGGTAAAAAAGGTTTTAAAGCAACATGCCTGGAGGAAAAAGATCTTTTCTTTTTTATAAATTGCTATTATTTTGGTAAACATTTTAGTCTATGCCTTTGAAAACAATTCTAAACTTGTAACTCTATGGCTATTATTCTCCAGTTTATATTTTTTAACAAATTATTTTTCGACAAAAGAACATATATCTAGTCATTTATTTCTTTTGGTGAAGGCGGAAATAGAAAAAAACGTTGATTTAGTAGCGTTATTGAAGATGTTACGACGACAACGCGTTTGAGAGGCCGACGGGAAGGTGCAGGGTGCGAGGGGTGTGCTTGTGGGGCCGGAGGGGGGGGGGGGCTTCCCCCTGGAGGCGCACGCGCGAGGCGACCTGCCGCCGCACCTGCAGCTGCAGGAAGCAACCTGTGCCCTCCTGGCCGTCCACCGCCCCGCCCCATTTGCATCACAAGAGGCGGGCGCGCACAGGAAGAAAACAGGCTGGAGCGGGCAGGAGACTAGCCCACGAAACTAGGGAGGGCGGCAAAGTGTCCCTTCCGCCGTTTTTTACTACTTACCAACTGCCAGATTTATCGAGTTCTATCAGTTGCTCACGCACCACTGGCTGATCGCTGATGACTTCGTTGGTTTCACCATTTCCTCCAGCATGTGCCTTACTTCATTTTCTTGCTTTTATTTATGTACTTAATAATAAACGGTAAATTCTGGGACCCCAAAACGGTGCACGATCTAGTTCCGGCACCACACGTTAAAACATTGCACCGTAGAAAGCTGCTTCTGTTGCTACGAAAGGCACTGCGTACGATTTATTAATTCTCTCTGGAAGGAAATTTTAAGAGGCAAAAAGAATTGAAAGGAGAAAATTGCATTTTTAAATAAACGAATGATAGTCTTTTAATCTGATTAAGTTTAATAGAACATATCACAAAATATTTTGGAGTTTTTTTTTTTTCGACTAACAAGATGTTCTTCCTTTTCGTAGCTTAAACTTCGCATAGGTGTATATTATTCAGTGAAGTCCACAACTAGTCGAAAAAGAATTGAATTTTTCCGTATATGCTACTGTCCTGGTATCCAGTGTGTATTCCGGCAACGTGTTTAATCCTTGAAAACACGTTGCTTTTGGAGGCAGAGAAGTGCAATCTGGCGACGTTTCTTCAAGGCGATCAACACGACAGCTTACTTACATGTTTTCCTCCTCGCTCCCAGCGAACCTATACAAGTATCAGTAGTTGGCATTCTTAAAAGCCGGTATTTGAACTGCACCCACTACTAGTTGCACATGATATTAATAATGGATAATAGAGAAGAATCACAAGAATGCGTGAAGTTGATTTCGAATACTTTGCAGAGTGTTACGTTGTTCAACATGTGAAATATTAATAATCAAGTTATTTTTCACGGTTTCAAAAATTTTTCTGTGACTTATTTGGGCATCGGTAAACCATGATCTGAATCCATTTTTTAAATTTAAAAAAAGCGAGATATTAATTTTGTCACATCTAATAGGCTGTTATGAATAATAAGGCTCCTCCAAATGCTTCATCGGGTCTGATCGTGTTCTCGTCTATCAGGAATTACGAAGCGCATAAATAATTTATTATTTTGAGTTAGTCTGCCGATACTATTGGTGCATTGGCGACGTCCTCCGGTTTGTGCTGGCGTGGTGGCTCTCTTTCCCCTGTGGGGATTTCTCGCGTCGTGTCGTGTCGCGTCGCGTCGGAACGGGGCCGGTCAGACCAGTCGCGAAGTGGAGCCGGCGCCCGTGTGCGCGCCTCTTCAAAGAACTCACGCCGTATGGCATTTCCCGCTCGCGGGCGTGGAGGGGGAGGGGCGGTCGACGCAAAACCTCCACGGCAGCGGCGGCGACTGCGCCGGGTTCAGACACTGGGCCAAAGTCAAAGTCAAAGGACGCGCGGGTGTGATGAAATCAGCACAAAATATAAGTGTCATCTCAAAACGCGGAATCTTTTGGAAGATTTCTTTAAAATATTGTTTCGGTTCTCGAGACACGTGTGGGGGGAATTGCACGTGGTCGCTGCATCGCGGTCCTCCGATGCTTGTAGGAGCATTCTCCCTTTCAGAGGGGGATGAGCGGGAGATCTGCGCTAGGAGGAGTTCGACATCAGGAATGAGAATGGAGACGGAATAGGGAAGGAAGGATCGTGTGGTCGGCGGCTCGCTTCTTAGACTTCGAGCAGCAAGTGAGTGTACCGTCGGGCCAACGGTAGGCAAGGGGAGGCGCTCGGGTGCGAGCGGCTCTAGTCTACTAAACGACGAGGGAGCACGCGTAACACTGCAGTGTGTCCTCAATTCTCGCAGTCGAGCAGCGATGCTTTAGTCGCTCGTGGATTTCCTGTGGAAATGGGTCAGAGGAGAACATGGAACGGACAGATCTGTAGAGTTCGCATGATGTATTCGTGTATGTATGTACTTGACGACCGTTAAAATGCGAGCGTTTGCGAAATTGAACGGCCGTCTAGTGCACAGAACGCGATAGCTGCTTCTTATCATTATTCTCATCGAGTGATTGAATGGACGGACTGGCGGGTAGTGCAAAACCTCGACTGCGACGACCCAGCCAGGACTCTAGTCGGTTTCCAAAATGTCTTGTCACAGGCAGGAATCGTACCCTTTAATTACGAGAAAACGTGTTAGTTGAATACATTTAGTGTATCAAAACTAAAATAAAAAAAATTAAAAAAAGACCTCTCCCTCCTCTTTACGTTTGAGAATGTACAGAGTTCTGAAACGAATAAGCAACTTCCTAAAGTTCGCCCTCCTCCTTAAACATCTTGTGACGCCGAGCCTCTCTTGTTGGCTACAGATTTCATGTCGGCCCACTGTGGGGCGGCGGCGGCGGCGGCGGCGACGGAGAGAGCGGCCTTCGCGTGGAGGGACGAGGTCGCTGCGCGTTGGGGCTGAGCGTTTTTGCGCGCGACCCGACCCGAGCGCCGCCGCCGCCGCCGGTGTTCGTCTCCGATGGGAACTGCTGGTCCGCCGCGAGACGCGTTGACAAAAGAAGGCGCGACGGCGAGCGGCGGTGCGCTCCGCGACCGTGGGATCGCGGTGGGCGACAGCCACGTAACACGCACGCCAGATCGGGTTCCTTGACTCTCGTCCGCCTCCTTTATGATCGGCCTTTGCGCGTGCGTTGTGCAACAAGATGCACTGTTGACGCGCGGAACTATGCGACTTGCACGTTTGACTTTGTTTATAATTAGCTTCGGTCACGTACCAGGCCTCAACTACGGAGAGCTTTCTTCTTGATTGTCTTGACCACCAATGTTGATGTAGTGGATTTCTTTTTTTTCGTGAGTACAGTACGACTGTTCGTAGTTAGACTCTAATTTTATACTATTTTTAATATCTTGAACTTCTCTACAATAGTATGGAATCGTCTTCTATATTATTTCAGTAGTATACATACCTTTTGCGGCGCTCACACGCAACCAATCTGTATTAATGAGGTCTCTAAAGAAAGATAATTTCACGGAGATGTGACGAATTGCACTTTCATATTTAAAAATATGAAGGATTTGTTTAAAAAGGAATTAAATATTCATGTCGAATGCAACCCGCAACACTGGGTCGTATTTTTTAATATCATTAAATAAATCCTCTTCCTTGTCTTATCCTCTCCCCTTACACACACACACACACACACACACACACACACACATGCACACACACACATGCACACACACACATGCACACACACACACACACATACACATTACTCTTCCACATATTCCGGGAGACCGGTCGGAAGTTTAGAGCTTGTCCCGGCTGGGGCGGTGCCCCGCTGGTTGGAGAGTCCTGGTTAGAGGGAAACCCCGCTAGGCGACGGTAGGTCGGCGCCGGATCTCGCCATCCAGCGGGGAAGATCACCGCCATCTCCCGAGGAAAAACAGCACTACACTTACGGGACTAATGACCTAAAGTGTTGACGAGACACAAACCAACTAATCAACGCCTCTCGGTTCTACCCCTTCCGCTTAGAGCCAGTAGAATCTGCAACTAATTTCTTGATATTCTACGAGATTGAATTACACGAGTGTATCTCTCTGCTCGATAATAACGTTAAATAAGAATAGTTTGTATTAAGAGGGGTGTTTTGTATTGTTATCAATTTCAAGGATACATATAGAACAAGTGTCGGAGGAAAAGATCTTGAAGACAAAGATATATTACAGGCTTAATATGGAAATGGAAAAATAGGAAGTGGGTGGGGTTTATGATGAGCGAGTTCTCGCACGGGTACACTAGTAAAGTATTAATTCTCACTTGTTCTTTCTTCTTCACCTAATTGAATGAAGTTGATAATTAGCTAATGCGATTGAAAGCCAAAAAGAGGAAATTATAGATTTTGAGTAGGTCCGCTTCTTTGTTTCTTGAGTACACAATTTACATGATATATATTAGCAACTGTTCGGTAAAAGCTGAATTATGTAAATCTTAAATATTTTCATCAATTGTATTTGTATAGGTCGTTCTGATTTGCTATTATTTCGTAGGGCCTCAAAAAGATTTTAGGACTGAGTAAATCTAAACTCGCAGTACAAAATGTTGCGTGTAAATCATGTAAGTTACCGAGTGGGATAAAGGTATACATTTGGGAATTGCTTCGAACGAACGGGGTAGGGGGGAAGACGCAGAATAGCAATTTTTCTCTCAAATTTATCAAATTTCTTAATGAAGCAGTAGAGGCCAGATGATGCGATCCTCCAGTTTCTGGTGGCGCGTGAGGAAAATACGAAGTCGTAACGCCTTAAAACTATGAAGTGATTTGTGTGTGATCCCTATTGAAAGAACAGCAAGGGGATTAAAGCGTTCTTGAAATGAACAGTTCGGGACCTTGTACGTAGTGTCGTAGGGGTGTGCCATAAGCCGCTTCGTAGGTCTTGTACGGTGTTACGTTGGGGGTCTTGTACGTAGCGTCCAGGGGTGTGTGCCATATCTCGCCCCGTGGCTGTGGTGTGACCCACTGGATTGCGAAGTGGGTTACTGGCGGGGGGGGGGCCTGCCGTTCGCTAGGACGCGCGGCGGCGGCGACGGCGGCGCCGTCGACAGGCGTTGGCGGCGGCCGGATGCAGGCGGCTGGCGGGCACTGGGGGCGGCGCGACTCAGCGGGCGGCGTCCGGTTCACGCTCTGCATCCTCCGCGCGCCCCACCCCTCCGCCCCCCGCCCCTCCCCGCGACGCCGGAGGAGCCCCTCCCAGGGAGAGCGCGCGCGGAGCACGCGACACCTCACGGGGCTGATGCAGGAAGTTTTGCGTATTGCGATTATTCACTCGAATCTCATTAGTAGGGGACGGATTTCCATGTAATTACGTGTTTTGACAGGAACTAGATATCTGCATTGAATAATAATTTTTAGAAGTTACAAGATATTTTAAATGAATTAGACCTATTTTTATTTTACATATTTTACCTATTACTACATATTTCGTTGCGTTTTATTATATTTATACGTCGAAACGGAACTTTTCAGATCCGCGTTCCCAATTAATGTTTCGGAATCTTTCATACAAATCAAATGTAATGCTGCTGCCCATCTGTGACCACCATATCCTCGCCATGAATTGTCAATCTTACCCCCACCCCCCGCTTACCCCCCTGCTCCCGTGCGTACATTGATTAAAGGACGAGCGGAGTTTTATGAACAAAAGAAATTCCTACCACGTTCTTGCTAATGTTTCAAACATCACAGTCATTAATCGATCGAAAACTAACATACGTTTTTACACAGAACTGCCTCAGTGTTCTTCGATTTGGGGGAGGGTATATTGCTTTTAACCCCCTCCTCCACGATCCATCACTTGCTACACGGTCCCATCATATTCACTTGAACACCAGCTCCTCGTAAACATTGTAATATACTATGAGTGTATTTTATATTTCGAATAAAATTCTCAGTGGCGAATCTTCTATTCCTCTTTGTGGTGAAGTCAAGTGTAGAATTTCTTCTGTAGATGTGGAACTTACTTTTAGGTACCCCGAATCCTTGTTAAGAAGTGATCTGTGACGTCTATGCTCAGAAAAGGTTTCTAGAGAACAATTTTGAACACTATGAATTTTTATTTTACATATTTTCTAGATTTTCTTGCATGTTTTGAAAAAAAATAAGCACATATGTATGTACATACTTGGGATTTTTATTACAATAAATTACGTTCCCTAGTAATTAGGATGATTCATTAATTTTAACGTCGTTTAAAAATGTTTTGATAAAATTCTTTTCGTAGAAATATATTGATGGTACAGTAAAATTTGAATCAATATATTTCGTGGCGTATTTCTGTCTGACTTGGTGTCGCAGTCGCATGGAACAACACTGAAATCCGTGTAGCTCTAGGCTGCGGGTGGATGCTGTTACAGACATGGATGTGTTCACGATAACTTTTACAGAAAGATTTCCACAAGAAGAGACTGCTTTGACGGCCACTGCTTTGTTATTGCCTGCAAAATAACTGCAGGTTAAGTCCATGCAAAGAATTTGTCCATGGGTTCGTTTACATGCGTTTGGTCACTTGTAAGTTGCTTCATCACCATCTCTTGCAATGCTCTCGCCCTATGTGTCATTCTTTTGTTTCCCGACATGGCCCTTCTTATTGTTAGAGTAACTCCTTTATATCATCAGGTATCCCATTTGGACGTCATTTCATCGATCATTCTTATTTCATGGCCGTCATCATCATTTACTCTTTCTGATCAGTTTCAATTTCTTTTAAAAATCCGCAGGCAAGCATAACTGCTTTGCAGGGATTCTTTTAATGTACGAGTAACGTTCGTAAATATCAACTCAAATCACAAACATACAAAAGTAAGTAACTACCAGCGAAAATACATTACAATTAACACTGTAGCATTGGGTAACATTCATAAATAACAAGTCTTTCTTTAGATAAATAGGCTTCAATCTTTCATTCAGTGGAAGGCAAAGGCAAACGAGTGCGATGATCATCTGGCCAGGAAAAGGGAGGTCATAAATTCTTCCTCCGCGCCCACGCTCGGCCATGTACGTGGCGCTCATCACACAATAAGAGTTGAACCTTCGCGCCTGCAAACAATGATAATTCCCAGAG
>BLKR01010171.1:0-45000 GCA_011170035.1 Teleogryllus occipitalis
AAATCCTGTCATCATCAGTACTCGAACCCACAACCACCCAGTCAGAAGCACTGCAGTGACATCAGTTCATCCCCTGAGCCACCTTTGCCAATGAGTTGACCAGGAGTAATTTACGGCCATTGCCCCATTGCTGCTAAGGATGTCTCCCACAGGTGCAGATGAAACACCTGCTACAACAGTAAATCCAACTAAATCATAGCATATCAACCTAGTATGCAACTTCAACATTCATGCAGACTGTGAAAGCATGCACTGTTTGAAAGTGCCATTCTACTCTCTTATCTAACCTGTACCTTTAAATACCTTAAAGTATTTTATGAAGTACACACATTGAAGACAATCTTGCAGGATCAGATCAGGTGAATTGCAAATCATGTTACAACCAAACAACTTTAAACGTGCTAACGCTACCCAGGATTGTTGTATGTATAACTAGGTATTTTAAAAGAATATGGAAACAGATTTTAAAATATTGACATGCTGTTCAGCAAACATGATTGTGAGTAGGGAATGGATTTCTATGTAATTAAGTTTTCACAGGAACTAGATGCCTGCAATTGTATAATATTTTCCATAAAGATACGGCTCTGTATTAACACATTACTTTTACTAAGGGCCAGAAAGAAGATAAAATTCATATTATCTCTCAGTAGATTCATCAAATTAGAGCTGCCACAAGAGTAAATAATAATGGTGGTAAAATGTTTCCAACCCTCAAAACTACTACACATTTCATGCAAAACACTGGTTATTTTCTGTCCAAATATTTACTAGAACTTCTACTTACCCTTGCTCCATGAGGGAAGTCGAAAAGAAAGGTCATAATTTTATCAGTAAAACGATAATCACTGTTTGTCAATAGAAAAACTTTGGCACCGCTGTCATGAATTCTTGATAGAAACATGGGCAGCCTCTCGTCTTTCTTGACATACTCCTCCAAATTTTCTACTGTGCGTAATTTTAGATCACCCTTTAGGAAGATATGTAAAAAGCAAATGAGAATTAAGTTACTCCCAACACATGAAAGTATGATAATAATAATAAGTTTCTGTTTGAAACAAGGTATTAAAATCCAAACAAATACCATAAAAAACATTTCAATAATAAGCCTGAAACAGAAACCATTACTTTTCATTAAATATAGAGCTGAAACCCAAACAGAATGAACAGTTCTTAAACAATCATACAACTTCATATGATAAACAATCAGGCTTCAGTTCTTAAATGATCATAATATGGTGCAACTTGCTGATAGAATAGCTCCTCCTTTTTTCATAACATGTTGACTGACTATTGAAAATTTCACTTTGTGGACAAAAGAAAATCAATTTACAATTGTTTTTTGAAAGAAATACATCAGATACCATTTGGAAAATCATTCAAATACATAAAAATATGGCCACAGTTTCATTATGATGAGAAATGTGCTTGAACAAACAAAATAGTAGTGAAAAACATCTGCTTACAGAAAGAGGCTGGTCACAAGCAGAACACAGGCAAATGAGTTGAGTATAGGAGAGGAAAAGGAAAAATAAAAAGATTTAAAAAAAGAGAAAAATAGAGGGGAAGAAGATAAAGAAAACAATCAAAAGGAGAAACTAGAAATATTTATCTTCAGTATACAAACACTTAATTACCTGAATGTGAACCCAGTCTACAGCATTTCGAACGTCTTGGAAAATAGATCTGAAGGACATAAATAAATCACCTCCTTTTACCCCAGTTTTCTCCCTGCAATTTTATAAAAAGAAACATTAAAGAATATTCAACAGACTTAAACATACGTGTTCTTTATTTGTATTCCAATATTGTAGTATTTCACTTCAAAAGAAGGAAGAAGAACTGAAATTCTGCTGCAGCATATAATCCTCACCTGGTGTACTGTGGGGAATTTGTGAAGAAATCAACAAGACATGCTAATAAGTAGGTCTCTGGCAGGTTAAAAAGAGTGTTTAACACATACACTCGAGATTCATCCAATTGCAGAAATTTATTAGGATATAATTCATAGACTTGTGACCTAAAAATTTTAAAAATACATCATTTAATGAAAACAGAGCATGAAATATTAATAGACAACTCATCCCACAACAAACTAAATTAACCCACAACAAACCATATTAAGAAAACGAGAGGTGCTACAACAGCACGTACTATCCTGCATTATTGCTAATGGTTACATAATACTTTAATATTGCAATTTCTGCTCTTATTTCAGCTACCACTTGAAAACTCCAAACAAATTCAATTGACGTGCCTGCTGTGCATATCTGCAATTATTTCAATTGTCAGGAACAAGTTTGTTTCTTACATCAACAAAAGAAACGAACATGAATAAATCTCAATTGATACAATATTTGCAGCACATATACACACAAACAAGGTTAATTACGCATATAAATTGAACATACAGAACTGAAAGCCATCCAACCTGATGAATGTTCAGTGTCATTATACAATGGTCATCTTAAACACATATATTCTGTATTATCTGCATATGCATTCTTCTCAACTTTAATACAGTTGAATGTACCATTTTAATTAACTCTGAGACATTGCAACAAACATTCAGTACATGAAGCCTCCTCATCCCAGCTCTATTCCATCCAACAATGGGAAGTTATTCCAAGAATTTCACAATACCATGTCGCAGCGTTTGCACTGTATGGCAACAGCACGTTAAAGATTATATTAAGTAACTAACTGTAAAACTAATAAATTAAATAAATAATGTACTAATTAAATAACTCCTTATGATTAAATAACTTCTGAAAGATTCTAGCAATAAAAGGGTGGGAAATATGAATTTTCGAATATTTGTAAAATTATATTAAACTTATTCTCTCTTTATACACACATGCACACGCGCGCGAAAAAATCTCTATCATCAATATTGTACTTTTGCAATGTTAATTTTCTGTTATTGTTGTCTGCAATTATCAAAAATACACAGTGAGAACAAAAATGGGACCAGCACTACTTTCTTCACAGTTCTTTGATATGTTCAAGGAAAATATTTAACCTGGCAGTGCACGCAGGTGGTCTGAGAGACCCTGGAAGTCTTTACTATAATATTGTGATTACAGTTTGGCCACCCTTGACCACTTTTCCTTCAACAGGTATGAGTCACTCCTCTTCCAAGAAAGTGAGTATTGTTATCCTTTTTAGCAGTCAGAATTCCAAAACATTGCATGGATCTCAGAGACCAACTGTGAGCACTCGTGCAGCAGCCTTCATTCAGTAGGTTACGTGACTTAACAAAATATTGGTGCCAAATATGGAAAAAGTTTATTTGTTTGGAGCATTCATTAACAGTTAGTAAAGCATGCAATGAAGGAAAGTTGTCAGATATGTGAAATATATCAAATAAAATGAAAAGAATATTTCAACCTACGTCATTATTTCAGTTTTGTTAATTTGCATACAAATCACTAAATACTGTAATCAATTATTTAAAAATATATCTCATTATTGAAAATAATATTTATCTATTTTTCTGGCACATTTCCTTGATTGAAATCATAAGGAGAAATTGAATTAAGGAAACTGCAAGTAGAAACATCTGTAAGACTAGGTGCGTGCACTGACACTATAAAAAGAAACGCATGTGCTGCCAGGTTAAAGAAAAAATTTGAAGCAGTTTTTGAGAAAATAATGGTTTAAAAATTGCGTTTCAAACAAAATCACTCAAAAACTATTGATATTTTTGAAAAATTGAACATGACGTTATGAATATGATGAATTGAATATGACATTTTTGAAAATGAAGAGGTTTAAAATAACATATCTCCATAACTCAAAATATATTTGAAATTCAACGGGACGTGACATCAGGCAGTTCGATCACAGAGTATCAATTTTGGTCAAAATCCTGCTTAGTTTAGCCACTAGTGTTGTTCACAGACAGACAGACAAACAGACATGTTTTGCCGTCAATCGATTTTTTTGGTATCAAGGACATACTAGATGTGTATTCTGACTACACACGTTTTAGAGGAAGTAATTTACTACATACAGGAACAAGATTTATCTACTTCTTCGCTTCCAGGGCTGGCTAATAAGAGATATTTCTATTGAAAATTCACCATTTTCCCCACAGAATTACAATACCTACTTTCTCTATTCTGTGTAAGCAGTAGGTGAGAAAGTGAAAATAATCTAATTTAAGCCATATAAAATGATAATATCGGTGGGACCCTGAGGTAATGCTAGGGTTAAAAAACAAAACAATGAAGAACTGAGTAAGTTTTCTGAAGGCAGTAAGTAATACATATGCAATACAAGGCCAAGGCTTAATGTAACTATGTAAACTTAACTATTTAAGTATGTGAAGTGAAAAATTTTCTTATACTTAAAAATGAATTGACTACACCAATACAAAAAGTGCAAGCTTTGTCGCTGAATTAACAGGCATAAATAACAAAAATTAAATAATCCTGAAGAGATTTTTTGTTGCATAATCATCAAAAGGCTTATTCTCTTAACTGGAAAACTTTACTAATTACAGTAAAATACCAGCATAACAAAATTTCACAATTCCTATATTAGTAATATGATTTAAGCTTATTCTTCAACCATAAAAGAAAGGAAAAGAAATAAATTAGCCATGTTGTACTCCCCAACACAAGAAGACATACACCCCACATTCTGCAAGTTTGAATCAAGTGAAACCTCCAAATCTTATTTTTCAAATTTTGTGCTGAAAGTGGCCATTACTGGCCACTTTACACCAATATATCTGAACATCTATCCTTTCTGATACTGTAGAGTCAAGTTCAATTTGGATAGTGAAAATCCAAATAAGCAGTATATTTTTTAAAACATTGATGAACTAGTAATTCTAAGTCTTGCAATAATTTACCTCCTAAAATGCAATTTTATTGTATTTTTTTTTATTTGCACACATTGCATTCTGTAACTTTAGTAAACTAAGAACAAATAATTTGTTAAATAGTATGAATAATAAAAATCTACAAAGTAAAAGTCAATCCTGAGAATATAAACAGCTGTGTCTACAGCATACTTACTGCTTCAAAAATTCAAACCCATGAACGCATACCAATATATTTCCATACGCATCAACCTTCAAAAGATTTCCATACAGGGAATCAAACCAGAGACCTCTGCAAAAATATAGAAACAAAGATTAGACAATTAATTTCATCATGAACAAAGACAACATTATAAAATTATTTTTAAAGTTGATTTTCTAGTACACTGCTGTCAAAGAACAGTACATGGGGCAGGTGATTACTAAATATCATTCATGCAATGAACAACACCCTACTAGTCAGCATATTACACAAATTTCTCAATTTCTGAAAGGTGCATGCACAAGAGCATTTTCAATTCTACCAACCTTACAGGAAAAGAAGGATCATAGACAAATTCTCTGATTTCTACAGGGTACCCCAAAGACACCAATCTTTCCTTTACCAGATTGAAGCCCAGGCGTTCATATTGTGGGGATTTATATTCTGAAATAAGGAGATAATACATTAACATTAATACATTATATTACATGTAGTGTAAATCCCACTAAAATGAACTTGTTTAAGTGGAAAAACTAACTATCCCATCTTACCTTATAACCCATCTGCATTGATACATTCTTTCCACATAACAATAATTCTCAATTAAAATTCATAACAAAATTTAAATTTATATATCAAACTTAAACTGAATAAATAAATAAATTTGTAAATGAATCCACAAACTGATTTGTTGAATTGAGTACCAATTCACAATTTTCTAGGGTAGAGTGTCTTAATACAGAATCTTACATTAGCATTTAACATGCTAAATTAAATGGCCATCAAAAGTTGTATTTTTGAATGCACATTGTAGTTGGGTTTTCTTTTGACGGCATGTTCTGTTTGTAAAGTGGCACACACATTCCCAGGTTTGGCTTACATAGAAGTAACCACAAGTGAAAGTTGAAGAAGTATAATGGAATAAGAAATAAATAACCTACTGTTTGAAGTAGTGTACAGTGTAGGACAAATTCCTTTCACATTTGAGGCTTTGTTTAAAAAATTCTAGCCTTTCTTTAAAATTTAATGAAGTTTGTAAATTGAGAAATAACATTCAAAGCAGTAATGCTACTATGTAACACACATCCTTGTTGTACTGTTATAGACATAACATTTTCTCATATTTATTTTTTTTCCCCAAGTTAGTTACAACGTGTTTGTATGTTTTATTTGGTTTGAATTAATCAATTGAGGACCATGTGAACCAACAGATTTATGAGATCTTTTCCTTCTGGCTTCCCACTAATTCATTCTTCTTCTTTACTATTCACTTTCTCTTCTTTTTCTTTTGTATTCTCTCTAGAAAACCCATACCTGTTTCTATTCCTTCCGGGGATCCCTTCATCTTTTCTATGCCTTCCTCTCCCACCTCTATCTACTGCAAGTCTTCCTTGTTTAAAAAAAAATTTGAAAAAATTTGTGGTTTGGGATTTTTCTCAATAAAATGGAATATTCTATTTGCCTCTTCCCTTGTTTCCATTTGTTTTAAGCAGATATAAAATGTAATTTTTCATTTCATCCCACGTCAACTATGGTCTCAAATTTGTTCATTTACCTTCTTGTTGGTTCTCAATATTCTTACCCTATTTTCATAGTCGTACATTTTTTAGTTTTTTCTTAATTTCTTGCTCCCTAAAGCATATAACTGTTTGGCTGAGTTAATGGCATGACATTTTGAAGCACAAAGACATCCTGTCATAATGCTTCAGTCTTTCATTAACTTTGGCACAGGGTGAAGTTGCTTGCCTTTCACCAGGGAAGTCCAGGTTCGTTTCCCGGATCATTTCATGTGATATTTGTTCCAACAAAACAAGTTTCACTGCTTCACAGGGGCTAGTCCAACCCCTATGAAGTGTCAGAGCCTGAGCTGTGAAGACTATGAAATTAAAACTAAATTCTAATTAAATCATATAGTCTAAGATTTACACTTCATCTTCAAACAAACCCTTAACTAACATGCTTCTAGGAAATTTTGTTCAATGTTGAAAGACTTTTCCAATAATTCAGAAACATGGTCCATTATCAACATACGTCAGCCAAATGAAATTATTTTTAAGAAAATAAATAAGAATATCTAAATTGTGTGTAATCTGCGTTGCTTATTTATGTACATCATTATTATTCAGTTAAGAAATTAGTTTAAATTAATGTATTAGCATTTGTTAGTAATTTAATAGAATGTGCTTTTAATTTCTTGTAAAAAGTACTATTTGTGAACAATTGTTTTTCTCTCGATGTTATAAAGTGCAAAAATCTCAGGGCCACTAAACCAACAGCTCTCTACATTTTTACTTGTTGATTTCTGTTGGCTCAGTTGTGGATTAGCCTGGTTCTTTGTGCTCCACTGGTGTCAATATCAAAGAGAGGGAAGTTTACATCAGATAAGAAATTTACTCTTTAGCTGCCCTGTTGCACATGGTGAAAACAAGATGCAGCTAGTAACTGAGTTTAATGTAAGACAATCCAATAGTATTTAATTTTTTATTACATCTCTCAGTGATTTTGTGCAAAAGCAGAAAATCTTGCTTACAACCACCATTGCTTATGGCACCTTACTTTATTAATTTATTATTTATTATTTTACTTTATTAATTAAATTACCCAATTTCCCCCCCAATTTTTCATGTTTCCAGAAAGTGGTCACATTGAATGAAGGAAGAAAATCAGAGATGAGTTTGATGTACATTTTAAAATTTAAAATTAAATTAGTCTGTATTTGTTAAAACAGTGAAAAAATCAGATTAGGATTAAGCAAAATTGGATGCCAACCTCCCTCATAACCAGCTACCTTGGGTCTGGTATCAAGATCAAATAAAGATTTTGGTTGGTTAAACTGTCATTGCCTTAGTAGTATTAAAATATACGACTCAAATAAGTTTTTAATGGTACAAAAGTATAGAACCTGCTTTATGTTAATATGATATGAAAAAATCATGCATTTCCTGAAAGATCTTCCTTTGTAGGGAAATATGTTACTGTGGACAACTGTATTTACAGTATATTACAGTGAACATTTATGTACATTGTATTAAACCTCACTAATCCAGCCATTAAATTACTTATTCAGCACAATACTGTTTGGCTTACTAAAAAAAATAATATCTAGAAGTAATGGTGAATTTCCCTTCGATACCCTGCAGTTTGAGATATGTACAGACAGGTGCTGGAGTCTTTGTAGACCTAAACTTGTAGCTTCTGGTACAATACCTTATTGATAAAAAAAAAGTCTTTTAGGCGACTTGCTAACAAATGTGCCAGTAATTAGCTTTGTTTTTTCAGAGATATCTGTTAATTTAACTAAGATTTCTTAATTTACTGGTAACATCCGCATGTTCTATGCGATGCATTACTGAGTACAACCCTTCACAAGAGAGAAAACTTACTTTCCTTAATATAAAAAACAACTAAGTCAAATATTAAATTCTATGAACTGGGGACAGAGAAATGTTTCTTTGCTAGTAATGTTTTGTTTGTTTGTTTCTTCTTTCTTTCTTTCTTTCTTTCTTCCTTCCTTTTTTTCCCCTCAAAGATTTCTTGGTGTTGTATATTTTAAAACATAAATTTTTCAGGTTCCTTTTTGCACGTTAGAACACTTTTTATTTGTCACATAACCATACTGTGTTGTTCGTGCATGTTTCTCTCACAACTAAGTACTGGAGGGTAGGATTTTGTACAAAAAGAGATAAAATGAATTTTCTGATTTCCTAGTTATCTCCTAGTTCCATGTTATCAATAAATAGTCAGACTCCACTTGAAATGTTTAAGAAAGTATTTTTACTGCAGGAAACTTATTCTCAGGACTGTTGTCAATGCATGTGGGTTTTTTTTTTATTCCTTACTTACCAAAAACATCATCAGTCTTACCATGAACAACATTAGTTTTAAAAACACACTTAGGAATATTTTTCCAAAATGGATATTCTACTACTGACGTGACTAGATATAGACCTCACGAATTTTGAGTATAACTGTAGATTATCTAATGTCTATATTCCATTTTCTGGATTTCTCAAAAAAATGATAATTTTCATTTAATTAATTACACAAGGGTAGACAAATGAGTGCTATTTTCAATTTGCAATTTTATATGATTCCCATTTTCAATAAAACTTTTAAACTTTCTGAATTAACAAATCTTTAAATTGGTTTGAAACATGGTATCTTAATTTTCGGAATTTTTTACATTAGATTATTGATTTTGCAATAAAACAGTTTTAAAAAATGTTCAGAAATAGTATTTAGGATCTCAATAGTTTTGACATCAATTTAAATTAAGTTACAAGCATTCCGGATTTTCTTCAAAATAAGGATATTGATTTCAAAATTTTCCTTTATTATCCTTATTTCTTCAAAATTATTTCTCTTATTATTATCCTTATTTCTTCAAAATAAGGATAAGGAACTTAACCGAGTTTGCTAGAGAATGGAACATTTAATCATCTGATTTAATGACCATTTTCATTATATATGATTTTTAAAGTATTAAATTGTTTTTGTTTGTAGTTTGTAAATTGTTCAAATGTTTTTGAACTTCCCAACTGGACTTGCATAAAATTAATTTAGGTAATGAGTGTCTATCTAATGATTTAATGAATTCACAAAAATGAACTTTAACAGTGGTCTCTTACGAAGACAATAATTGTTTAGTTTCTCCATTTGCCAATTGGTAGCAATAACATAGAAATATGCAGCTTGAGAACAACAACAGGGTGGCCACTCTTTTCCTGGAACATATTTCCCAGACTTTTTCTGATTTTCTAGTGAATTTTTGTTTCCTGATAAGATTTATGATTTCACCCTACTTAATTCATTTTCGCCAGAGTTTATTTTTTTTTTATAATTATATTTTTAATAAATAAATAAGGAGGTAGATGATATAAAGTTATGTTCCAAATAAAACTTATCATTCTTCTTTGCTTTGTATTTAAACAATGCATTTATTTATCGCATTTGAGAGATCCCATTGTAGGAGATTCCCGCTTATATTGGACAAGATTCTATTGCCCGCTATGCATTTGTTCTTGCTTGCAAGAGACAAAGCATTGAATTTTCCTCCAGGTGACTCAGGAATTTCGTCAGCATGATAAGGTTTGGGACACAAGCTTAAAATGGACTGGAGCAGGGTTTCACAACACCTGTTCCACCAGGGGGGAAGTTTTCTTGAGGAAAGCTCATCCTGTAAGCCATGCCTCTTGGCCACAAGGAAGTCACTGCAGTGCTGACATGTGTCCAATTGTGTGTCAGTGCTGTGGTGTTATTTTCTGCCATGTGTATACAGAATTTTATTTTACTTTGGTGCTATCAATCAGTTTCATTGCTAAGTGAACAATCTCACCAGGACATACATTAGTTTTGTGTGAATTTGAACACTCAGTTTTTTGATTTGTTTTTGCCTTCTATGGATCTGCGAGTGATGGCATTGAAACAAAAGATTTTGTTGTTGGCTGTGAAGTTGGACATAATTAAAGAAGTTGAAAGGTCAATCGTGGAGAGCTGTGGCAGAAACACCGAAGATACCAGTTTTGTAACTCGGAAAAATTATCAAGAAGAGAGGAAACCCTCAATGCTGTTGGGAAGATGGGTACCATGAAGAAAATTTGTTTGTCATCATTCAAGGAAATGGAAAAGAATCTTTTGTAGTGGTTTTAACTGTACAGAGCTGTAGGTGCCCCTGTTGATGGGAACATTTAACAGGAGAAGACGGGGAGTTATATATGGAAAGAATAACAACAGGTATTATCTCTCCTCTCTTACAACAGGATTGTGCCTTGTATTGAAACTCAAAAGATCTGGCTAAATGGCCAACGGTCTCAAGTAATTTATGTTTCCTCATGTTCAAAGTAGTGTACAAATCATAATAATTCATTAAAAATTTGATAATATTATATTAACCCTCAACTGGCGTTGTGCCATTTTGACACCGCTCGAATTTCGAAGTTGAATATCTTACCTATTTTTCAAATGAGAATGTTGGTATACCGTTTACCTTCAAATAATGTGCTTATCTTTTGATTTGAGAAGTACTGTTGAATTTCGTGCAGTTGTTTTGTAGTGGTGTGAGTGAAAATATTTGTTAGGGTCTCAGCAGCACCACCATGCCAGTTATGCAACTGTTTTTGTAATGCAGTTTCATCGAAAATCGTGTCTAGTGCTGACATGGACCATGATGTTGCTATCTCTAGATGGTTAGAAGAGGTGGAGAGTGGTTATAGTGACACTGAAGACATAGAAAATGGGAAGGATTGTCATAGCAAGAATTCTTAAAGATGCTGGTATGTCTACTTGCCTAACCTCACATGAACATCACTCTTGAATGTGCACCTCACTAGAGAGCTTCGTGAAACCATTTCAATAATATTGAAGGACTCTATTCCTCTGAATGTAATTCAATCTATTCCTGAATGTAATCCACAAGTAGCCTGGCAAATGAAATGGTGTGCCTGGTGCAATGGATATCAGCCAAACATTTGTAAGGAATGTTTGTACGGAGACAAGTCTATTTTTTCAATAATATTTATATTTTATCGCTAAATATGTGTATCAGAAAATTATAATACGAAAAAAATTAGATTTAAAAAAATTATTGGGTTTATTTAAATTAAAGTTTTAAATGAACTTTAATTAAACATTTTTAAATTAAATTTAATTAAAAAATATAGTTTTATTTATGATTATTGATCAGTAATCTGTCAGTTAATTATTGTTTAGTTATGTAAAAAATATATTAAATATGAATTATTTTATCTAAATGATTTTGAAAATCCTATAAAAATGTAATTAAAAAAAAAATAGTTTAAAATTTGTTACAAATTTTCAAACTGAAAAGAAAAAAATCATAGGGTCAAAGAGGCACCACAATGCTGGTTATGTATCCAAAACTCACCATGCCAGTTGAGGATTAAACATGTCAAAAACCTTTTTCCCAGTTATAAGAGTTCCTGCTTATTACAGACAAAATCCCATTCCCTCAGGTGTCTGATCCCCCAGTAATCTGAGAAAGAAATTTTTTTCACTCCGCCATTTAGTTTTACTGTTCCCATAGGGAATACACTAATTTCAAAGTTCAAAAGTTTACAAAGTTAAAACTTGCAACAAACATAGCTTGAAGGATTGTAAAATAAAACTTTCATGATACCAATAAATAAAAAAATATTAATGATTAACTTATAAGCATCAAGAAAACACCCAGTGATTGTGATTGACATGAGGCCATAGGGATGTGCACACGCTACTACTTCTTCCTCAGTATCTCTATTCAGAATCAAATAATCTCTACTAATATACAAAGACACAAGAGCGTTGAGTTACAGCATAATCTCTTAATGCGCTGAACCAATATTGATAAAACTTTTGTGCTAGCTTCCTTTGAAGGTCAGGAGTACTATAGACTAGGATTTAACTTTAACCATTTACCATAAACTTTACTTTAATACATTTACAAAATAATTGCTTTTGTAAACTTTTTTGCCTAGCATTACATCACTGATTCAAGAGTGCATCAATGCGCAATAGTTAGCTGCGAGCCATCACAAGGTGACGTCTGACATCTACGATTGAGATCATCAACGCACAAAATTGCATATCTATAAGAAAGAAGAGGACTGTTTGTTAATTTTTAGGAGTACATTCAATTGTCTAAATCATTCATATTTAAGAACGATTATGACACATTTTCTTCACTATCTATAAAAGTCACTTGGATATTGATTTTAATTGCATCTAGACTTGAATGTATTAAGTGCACAAGATTTATGAAATAAAAGGGAAAGAGTCATTTTGCTTACAGATGTGTTTGTTATTGTTGGAAAAATGTATGAATGCACATGTGTTCTGTATTAAATAGTTACTGGTTTAGTGGTGGTGAATTAAGCATGATAATTACGTATTTGCAAGTTGTATGAGTGAAAGTGAAACGTATTATGAATGATTTATGTGTTATGCTGAAACTATGACAGATGTACGAATTTTTGTAGGAATAATTTTGTTTGATAAAACTGAAGAACTGAGTCAAAGAAAATGTTGAAGAAAGATCTTGATGCTACCTTTTGGCTGAGATAAGCATTAGGAATATAAAGTTATTACTGGTAAATGTAGAACCAGCTTTTGAAATGTATCAGATAATATGGACTACGACTGTAGTTCGAGAGACATAAAATTCTTAAATATTTTAATAAATAATGTGGAAATGGCAAAATAATAATACTGATATATGTTTGTTTTAATGGAACACTGACAATGTGAACATTTACACTAAAGTATATCGTACATCAGTAAAGATCAATTTCTCAAAATCTAATAGTTTCAAAAATAAAATTTTGAAAATTTGCCAGAGGAACTATGTATGAAATAGGCAGGTCACGAGTCTATTATTTTCAGCAAATGAACTGTAACTCTTAAGTTCTTTGATTCCCTTGGAAGCTCATGATCATTTAAGTGAAGCATAATGAAATAGCAGTCTAAATGTAAACTTTCAGTCCTGCTCCATTTGGCAGTGATTTTAGCACTTTTGCCAGCTCCTTAAAGCCGAAGATTAAAGTGTCTGTGAAGAAAAATCGATCGGTTATGTGGTTATTTGAAGTTTCACTTTCCATTGGCATTGAAAGATTTTTCACAGTTCCATCAATTCTACCAAAAACTCCTCCATGTATTGCCGCACGTCCAACAATCTATGGAGGGAGGGAGGGAAGAAAACATTCCAAGACAAAAGGAAACTGACTTAGAAATGACGAGCCGCACTACGCGTTAGGGGACCCTGGGAAAGAACGCTTCGCGGCAGTCCTCAAACTCTCGTGTTCAATTTTCGTTCCGTATTAAGGTGAGAAGGTACTTGGTTTGGGGCAAAAAATGACAAATTTTAATTATTAGCCTTTGGTATACTTTAAAATCTGTAAAATAAGAACATGTGGTCGAAACAAAAATCAGAGCATTATATCAACTATAATTTGCACTTTATTTATGACGTGCGCTGGGTGCCATGCCCCCTTCTGCATGCATTTGTGAAATCTTCGATAACTCCACTAGGATTTGACGTAGATTTCTGAACGATGGCTTGTTTTAAGAGTTAGATTTTATACCTTCTGTTCGTACTAATATAGCGTCCTATTATTCTTTGGTTTATGGATGCGAAAGTTTATGTGGTTTGGCGCGCTTACAGTTTGCTTAGTATTTTTTGTGTTGACGAGTGCTGTCGAGATGGGTAGGCCAAAAACTTTCAGCAAGAGGAAGTTTACTGGCCATCGCTTTACGCGAAAACCAGGAAATATCAAAAGTGCTACTGTTAGTTGTGAATCAACAATGAATAATGAAGGCACGTCTATTGTCGATTCTCCAGTGTTGCGTGACAATACTCCGATTGCGAATCGAGAAACATGTAATTCTGACTCGCCTCCTAGTGCTTCGAGAAAAAAAATTGGAATTACCCAAAAAATTATTTGAAAATGTAGTAAATAATTTCAGCGAAAGTAATGGAAAATTGAGATCTGGTTTTGTGTTATTGGATATTGACCTGTTGTCGCAAGCATTGTGTGAATACACAAAATGTAAATTTTGTAACAGTGAGAATTCATTAGCTGTGGTTGAGAACATCAATACACGTAAAGGACTTGCTTCCTCCTTAGAAATTTCATGTTCCAAATGCGTCAGTGGAAATAAATTTGACTCATCAAAGAAAACAACAAATGTATATGAAGTAAATGTAAGGTTTGTTTATGCATTACGTTGCATCGGCAAAGGACGTTCTGGCGGGAATACATTGTGTTCAATAGTGAATCTCCCAAAACCTCCAAAAACGGGCAAGAATACTTACAAGAAAGAACACAATAGAAATAGAAGATCCAGAAAACCAACACCATGAGACAGGAATGTTTTAAATCAACATTCTCTGTAAGTAAATGCTGTTCAAACTTTATATCAGTTTTTCTCAGTTTCTCATTTTTTCATATTCTAGTGCACATTACACAAAAACCACTTGCCTTACTGAAGTAAATATTTTTTTGTGAATTAATAGGACTATAAACTATAAAAATAAGAAGGGATTTTTTTGTAAGTTTCTTTCATAATTTTTTAAAAATATCTACAATTTGTACGAAAAAAATGCAACATTTTAAAATTGTTGTATCTTCACAAATATTATCATAATTGCAATAATAATAATAGGTATTATCGTAGAAAAACATTCCTAAAACCTATCTTTAAAAAATGGTTTATGTATATCGAATACTTTTTTTTTAATGTGCACTAGAATTTACTGAAATTAACATGGGCGGGATAGGCAGTACCTTCTCACCTTAAAAAGTTTCGCAGTTTTATGTTCTCATATATAACAACTAGCTGGCAACAATTTCCTCGTGCAAATACATCGGCGGGTAAGGAGTTGCCTGTGGACCCCACTTTAAAGACACGACATGCAGCGGTGCAAGGCGGGAAGTCTAGCCGAGCCTTGTCCTACAACACGTTCCGCGATGAAAATTTCAACAATAGCTCGAAACTGCATCTACGGGAAGTAAAACTTACCAAAAGATATTCTGTAAGTAACCCACTTATGAGCCCATCGTTGGAGATTTCATGAGAGCAAAAGGAATGGGTTGTAAGATGTAGGTAATTCGTTACTCCAGCACTCAATTGAGTCTTACGAATATTGCATCGATAAAAATAAATCTCTAGTACTAAGCTATAGGTTTCACGGAATAGCTATTTCGGAAAGCTAGGCATATTGGCATTCGCCATTGTTATACGATCTCCTATTAGCTTAACTAAGAAAACTTAATTTTCTTGATACGCACGACAAAATCCCAATTTTAATTCTATGAAAAGGGCTCAAAAAACGTCAATCCTGTATCTGCAACGTGAGGAAGTCACGCCTGTCTGCGCAGTGTCCTTTGGAAGTTAATTTGTTTTCTTCGCATTTCAAAATACAGTTATATCATGCTGGCGAATGTCTACATTTTTTGCTGTGAACCTAAAAGCAAAGAGAAATTAAAGAACGAAAGACGAGGCAAATTATTCGGTACAGGAAGTGGAGCGAAAGTTTATCAGCGTTTCTCGTACCATAGGAGAGTGGAGCGTTAATTGTTCATAATACCCTAATTCAACTTGGTAAATACACTATTGAATATTTTTAGTTAATGTATTGCCTACTTACCGGCCAAGGTATAATCCATATCAAATCCATAGAACTTGATGTTTTCCAAATGCAAACTACGATTCACAAAAACCCTGAAACAAGAGAGAAAAATGAAGGTAAAAAAATACATAAAATACAATTTTTATTTCTGTACTTCGGAGCTGAGGTAATTGTTCAAGATTTTTTTAAATATACATTTTTAAATTACTTAATTTTACAGGAAAGCTGTTTAATGATGTTTTGTCTTCTGAATGAACACGTTTTGTTTGCTTCTAATTTCGTTATTAATGTCTTTTGGATTTAGTTTTCAATACATCCAGAAAGGGCAATGATATTGAAACAATGTTAAACTATTCTATTCTAAATGTACCTTCACCGCCGAAATACAGATTTATTCCCTGAGATACATAGCAAGTGAAGTGGCTAATAAACACACAAAATTCTTATATATTGAATGAATACATGACTTAAGCAAACCATTTCTCAAAACCCGGGAATAAGGTCGAGTTTATATAGGAAATGCAAGGAATGGAGCACATATCCACATAGAAGATACACGCGGAAATTTTGTTCTTGAGATTCACCATGAAACATGCCGATGAAAACGTAACTTATGGTCGACCTATTAAATAAAACATCTCACACATGAGTAACTCAATTTTAAAGTCTGTCCCCACAGCCAATAACAAGCCCAGATACGAGTATAAAACCACTTGTGTGGTGTGTGGAGTGTTTAAATGCCCGCTATCTGAACTTATGTGATGCTGAAGCTATTGCATTCAGACGTAGTTCTTGAGGTAGCGAAGTGTAAAATAAATAAATATCAGAAAATTAAAGTCAATAACGGGATGAAATTAATATTGTTATTTTTATATTTTTTATGGTAGTAAATTATTGACTTTACCCGATTTTCTTCTTACACGAGATTTCCACGTTATGTTTATTTGAAATACAACTATTTTTATTTTTTTCTATTGAGGCTAGTATTTGAAAACGAAGTTATTGAAAATTTCCAAGTGAAAATTATATTTTAGAGTGAGCGAGCTATCATCGATGCATTTCTGTACATTTAGAACTGACGGAATACTGTGCAATTATTAAAGGTTTAGAAACAAAGTATGAATCACATTTGGGATTATCATTTCATTGGTAAATTGCCTGCAGTATGACTCAGTGGTTGTGAAAGAAGTTGCTTCTAAATACTTCTCAGAATAACAGCAATCATTCGACAATGAAATAATTTTATCGAATAACCTGAGATGTTTTAGACAATTGTCGAGAGGAATGGCCACGTCCCACCGGATGTGCCAATTCTCGGAATAGGCGGAAAGGCTCAAGGAAGGCCGCGAGCTGACGGCCCCTCCATTTCTGCCTCCAAGACCGTGCGAAAGTCCCAATTAAGGCACAGTGAGACAAGCAGCTTAGATTCGACTTACCTTGCTGCACAGCAGCATTCTTCTAATACAACCCGTTGCATTTATTGCCGCGTTAATTTGTTTATCGGCAATTATTTACTTCAGAAAATGCAAGCGAACGTAAGAGTACACTTTTTGCCACGCACTTGCTTCTTGAAGTATATCAATGACGTACAAATCAACGATACACACAAAGGGTACCAAATATAAATATTATTCTGGACACACACACACACACACACACACACACACACACACACACACACACACACACACACACACACACACACACTCACACTCACACTCACACTCACACTCACTTTTAAAATTTTAGGTTCCGGAACGCTCCCTAAATCAACTATCAATTTAATAGACATAGTTATATCTTTATAATATAATTTAATAATTATTCCGGAGGTACCGGAACGCCGTTCCGTCTCGTTCCGCCAGAAATCAAGCCCTGTATACATAAACACACACACAGTAAATTACTTCCTCCACCAGTGTGGGTAGTTGTGTAGTCAGAATCCTGTTTTGTGGGTACTTGATACTGAAAAATCGATTGACGGCAATACATGCATCAGTAGTCAAAGTTAATTCCTGAACCCATCAGACGATTTTCTTCAAAATTGATATTCCTCGATTGATTTGAAGGAAGAGGCCCCTGCGAGTTTGAAACAGATAAATTGATTTCGGGGGTATTTTAATTGGAGCCTCAACATTTTTTTGTTACGAAAATTACAAAAAAAATTAATACAGTAAAGGTACAATAGTGATGATAAAGATTGTCTTAAAAATTTTCTAAAAAATTAAATCTTTAAAAAACATCATGTATAATTTTTTTGTAAACGAGTAGTTTTCGTGCAATTTTTGGGGACTTTTTTTGCAATTTATAAAAAAAAGTTTGTCCTCGGACAAACATTTGATGATGTGAATGGATCAGTCAACGAAACCTGATTTTTCATCAAGTTTTGATTGTTTTTAATTTAATTGTCTAAAAATGAAAGGATACCTCAACAATTGAATTGTATAATATGACATTCATTTAAGAAAACTTAAAAAAAACTTCCAAAACTCCCAATTTTTTCTTTAATTTTTTTCCACGGATAGAACAACGGACGCTTAAAATTATGATGTAGTTTTCATTTTCTTTGATTTCTCTGAATTTTCGAAAAATGTAGAAGTTATAAATAATGTGAGGAAGCATATGCTGATGGAGCACTGCTAGTTTGTCTGGCACTTACGCTTTACGAATACAATCGACTCCGGTTATAGCGAACTTCTGGTGACGGTTCACTATACCCGATGATGTCAAAATTAAATATAATTTCTCCATAACGATTGATTTTATTAATATAGAGATACAGCGAAATACATGAACAGCACGATCTGAAAACTGCAATACCTTTATTTGTCCTTAAAAAAATCAATTGTTAGCTTCGTACATTTTCATTAGTAATTTCTCTAGATCCTTCTCCAGACTTCGTGTTCTCTCCATACTTGATTCTGCACTGTCCTCTGTCTCTAGGTATCGTAACGCAGTCTTGACATCTTTCAATGCCTCTTGCATTGTTGGAAGACCGTCACACCCTCCGAAGGCCCTTCTACTCGCCTAATAACATGCGAGATCCAATTAATTTCCAGGATTACGTCCACTATAACCGAATCTTCTTAAGCTGTAAGTGAAACTGGAACATTGACTTAAGCTCACTATAACAGAAGGATCACTATATTCGAATTTATTTTAACCGGAGTCAACTGTACTATGCGTTGCACAATGATAGCACCAAACACTAAAGCTCCATGGCAATTAGGTCATTGAACGTTTCGATAAAAAAGTAGGGACTGACTGGGGCCCTCAACAAATTACCTGTGCTTAACTACGCTTAGCATCGAGTACATGAAAGTAAGAAAAATCAGTTTTGACCAATTATAGGTGAATTTGCTCAAAAAAACCCCTAAAAAGTTGGAATTTTTGCATTTTTCGAAAAATCAGTCTTTAATCAAAATTAGACCTGCTCCATTCCTTTAAATATTTTTCCAAGTTGAAGAAACTCCTGTCCATCTGGCTCTAGTTGAAGCTTTGAAATTTTGGAAAATATTCTTTAAAATTTGGGGGTACTTAACATGAAGCCCCCCGAACATTTACAAAATTTTCTCAAAAAACGGATCCAATTTTTTCTTTCAATTTCTTGAAAGAATAGAGTGAAATACACTTATGAGGGTGACGGGTCCGATTTTCACGGTTGACTCTGAATTTTCAAAAATTGCCAAAGTTTTATTTTTTTTGGCGTCTTCCTACAACTACAAAATTAAAGATACAGATTTTTCCCTCAAATGAAATTTGTTGTACTTAATTAGTTCTTTCATTAAAGCCATATACATTTTTTTAAAACTTTTAGTAGTTTTCGCGCAATATTTGCAATTAAAAAAACACATAAACAAGATTTTCTCGCAATAAGCTCCAATTTTTTTCTTTAAACAATTGGTAGTGATAGTGATAAATGCACTCTATAAGACGACATAAACGCCATTTTTTATCTATATTTTGTTTTTTTGTTTTTTTCAAAAAGTACAATGTAATTTCTTTTTACTTCTCTCACGTTAATATTTACATTACCGGCAATTTGTTTACATTATTGTACATGTGCTTTAAATAATGTCATATAAAGTTTCTCGAAAATTCGCCATTTTGTGAAAATGAGCTCAAAATTCCGCATTTTCAGAAACGCTCAAACGCCATTTCCTCAAAAACGCTCCTCATTTTTTGATAAGTTTTTCCCACGGATAGTGCTAATTGCACAGTTTAATATGACGTAAACTTTATTTTGGAGTATCCTTTTGTTTTTTCGACAATGACACATGTAATTTTTATGAAATATCTCTCACGACGTCAATATGTATATTTTCAGCAATTTGAAAACACTATTGCATTCGCGAGTTACGGTCCTTCAAATGCTCGAGGGGCCGCGACATCAGCCAGTTACCGGGGCCCTGTGATAAAGAGTTTCTCTGCCGAAAATTCGCCGTTTTTCGCGCATTATATATTTTTCTCTTCTGCGTAAGCGGTAGCGAGAAAGTAAAAACGGGTCCCAGGCCTGGGAACACAGCTAGCTGGCAAAAGTCGGATTAATCTGATCGTAAAATGCCAAAAACATACATGCAAATGCATAAAATTGATATAAAGAATTATTTCCTAAATTTCGTCTCTTTAGACATGTATGTACAAAGTAATTATTAATTCGAAAGGGAACCACCTTATTCTACTGCCTAGTGTTTCTCTGGAGACCCCAATCGCAAAATATGTAGTTTTTCCCACGAGGTTAAGAATGAGTAACTCTCTTTTTACGAAAGAGGTTTGTTTAAATTGAGATTCTGCCGTATGCACATGAAGATAGATGCAGTTGAGGAAGAGGCAATAAAATCTGGCAATATTTGTCGCTTTTAATACAACCTGAACATTTTATAACAAACTGAAGAAAAAAAGCAAGCCTTGGCACAATTATCATAATTTTAAAAAATGGCCAAAATGACCTTGTGGATCCGAAAAAACAAGGTTCTATAAAACGAAATAATTGGAACAAGACTTGGAAAAAGAGCATTAATGGAAGCGTAGTTAGCGTCGGTGAGATGATTATATCAACGAAAAGCTTACACCTACCGGACTAAACTTTCTCACTTTATGAGCCAACATTTCAATTTTTCTTAAATGTAAAATGTGAAATAGTAAAAATTGCTTAAGTAACGAAATCACGCGACAATTTGATATAATTTTCGCGAAATGAGAGATATATGTAACGAAAAATATCAGTTTCATAGAGTAATCATCCAATAATTGTTTCATGGAATTTCGTATTTATTCTAATTCTCAGTAGGAAGCGTCATACAAAATTCTACTTCAAAGATCAACATATAAGAATAACATAATAATAATAATAATAATAATAATAATAATAATAATAATAATAATAATAATAATAATAATAATTATTATTATTATTATTATTATTACTGCAGCATGGAAATTACCATAGCCTGCATAGTTCCACATCAAGCGGACATGATTCACAACAAGAATGGGATGGATGGCTTTTGATAGATATTGTTGAACCCCTTGTTCACAATTCAAACTAGAGGTGCTACAGAATGGCACAGACTTTCTCGTACCAATTTTTTCATATTTCCTTGGTGTGGTCTGGCATTAAAGTCTTGCTCCATTCTCTGGCCAGCTGCCATCTATCGTCACCGAAAGTACATTCCCTTGCTCTTCTTAACTTTTCAGTAATAGTAGAACCGAAATATGACTTCAAGAATATTAAAGAGTAGAATCTCGTCCAAAATGGAAAGTTTAATTGAACATTTTTAAGCCGTTTTTAAGAAAATGGCGATTATGCATTACTGTAAATGCGAAATTTGAAGCTTTGTTGTTTTGTTTTTTTTTCCAGAGGAATCTATTGAATTTTCGAAAATATTCATTTGGAGTCATTTGAAGCACTTCCACTCACAAATGTAATAATGTATACAAATCGATGGAAATGTGCATATTAAGGGCGTGAGAAATATTTCAAAAAATGACATTTGTGTAATTTTTGAAATAAACAACAACAACAACAACAAAAGAATACACCAAAATGAACTTCACGTCATATTAAACCATGCAATTAGCACTACCTATTGAAAAAAATTGGAGCCATTTTTTAGAAAATGGCGTTTTAGCGTATCTGAAAATGCGGAATTCTAAGTCCATTTTTACAGAAAACTGCTGAGTTTTCGAGAAATTTTATTTGACAATATTTAAAGCACATGTACTCATAAATCTAATAATGTGACGAAATCGCCTGTAATGTAAATACGAGACACGTTAAAATAATTACAATTTTGTATTTTTTGAAAACTCAAAAGAATATGGCGTTTATGTTATCGGATATGGTGCATTTGGTACTACCCCTTCCAAAAATGCAAAGAAAAAATTTGAAGCCGTTTTTGGGAAAATCAAGTTTTTGTATTTTTTTAAATTGCAAGTATGTCACACTTTATTGCACGAAAACTACTACAATTTTAAAGCAGGTTTACATGACCTAAGTAAAGAACTATTTATGGCCAACAAATTTAATTTGAAGGAAAAATCTGTCTTCAATTTTATAGTTGTAGGGAGACACCGAAAATACTCAAACTTTTGCAATTTTCGAAAATTCAGAGTTAACCGTGAAAATAGGACCGATGCCACCTTTAAAAGTGTATTTTACTCTATTCTTACACTAAATGTAAAGAAAAAATTTGGAGGTTTTTGAGAAAATTTTGAAAATGTCCGAGGGGCTTCACGTAAAGTACCCCCAAATTTTAAAGAATGTTTTTCAAAATTTCGAAGCTTCACATAGAGCCAGATGAACATGGGTTTCTTCAATTTGGAAAAGATCTTACGTGTGGTTTAGGCACTAATAGTGCTGACGGACGGACGGACGCAGGGATGATTTGAAAAAAAAAAAGGGGGGGGGGGAACTAACTTTTTTGGTATCAGGGAACCCCAAAAGTATGTATTTCCGTTGAAGTCTCGAAATAGATTTCCCGCATCATTACATAACTCTACTACTTTCTCTATACTACGTATATACTCCCGTATATACGTACGTATACAAGAAAGTAAAAATACAGACTAGCAGAAGACATAAATGCTATGTGGAAACTGGATGCAATCAGGATTTTTCCATTCCGCATTTCAACATTGGGGATTGTGCGGTGTTAGTCTATATCACCACTGGGACTTGACGAAAGGCTATGTGTCGAAATGAAGAAATTGTTGTCGAAAGCAAATACAGTCTGGCGTATTTTAAATTGGTTTGAGCACTTTCTTGTAAGTGTGCTTTTTCACCTGGTAAATAATAATAATAATAATAATAATAATAATAATAATAATAATAATAATAATAATAATAATAATAAGCTATACCTGAATGTTAAGAAATAATTCAAACTATTTTAGACAAATAAAGCAGACCTTATCTTACACATAATTCCACATATGAAACTGAAATTTCGTGGGATATTACTACCAGGTCTTGCAGGCGATTGTATATTGTAATGACTCATTTGTATCACCGCTGCTCGCATGAGCACCACCACGCAATTAACAGTAATTAACTGAATGTTATACGCACTTTCCACTTTCCTTCAAAGCCATTTGGAGCATCTGCATGTCAGAGGGAGGAAGTCAATACATTAATTCAATGAAACCATATGTAAATGTGAATGACATACCTGTATCCGGATTTATACGAAGTAGCTTAAGCTAAGAACGAAATAAAAGTTGCAGAAATCCTGGAGAATGAAAAATTTGAAGTGACCGTCCGTTTTTTAGGCCATTCACCTCACATACATCACCGTCTTAATCGGTCACTTCATAAGAAACTTGAAGATGTCACTGAACATGAGCGTAGATGGCAGACCCTACTTACTCTTTAGAAACGTCAGATCCGCGGACATCATTGCAGCATTCTGCAGGGGACTTCAGCAACATGACAACTACACCTGATAGTCGACCCTTATCTAACGGAATTCAGACCGTTTACTCACGCAAGGTATGTAATGAACCCGGAGATTAAGAATCCAGACGGCCTTGCAGCCGCTGCCCACTGACGGGTTGCGTCAACCTCTGGGCCGCAGTGGAGACGGCTGGAGGCGTGGCGGTAGTCTAGATCTCGCTACACTCGAGCTCTCCTCTCTCACACATCAACAGCCATTCAAAGCTAATGGCAGCTAGAAGCAGCCCTCCGGATGAATGAACTGCTTACGAGGCCTCACAATACTCCATCACCTCAAGAACTCTAATGAATGGTGAGGTGAAAAATTACAAAAACTGATGAACTGATGACTGCAATGTCACTTGTATACTGCGAGGGAGGACCGGAAGCAAGTTAGGATCAACATTTGTAGTAGGGAGAGATGTGCTTTTGAAGTCGTAAAAAAGGACACATCAACATGATCTGACCAGTCAACCACACAACATAATAGTTCGGCCACTGTTATTCTTTCATTAATCAAATCGGAGATTTGAACCATAAGGACATTAAGACTGCTTTAGATCATGAAGGGTAGGTATTCAGGGACTCAAGAAAACGTTCGCAGATAATACATTACTTTGCAATACATTCCCAGATGACATTAAACAATTAAAAAAGTACATAAGTTGAAGGTCCAGGTAAAATTGTTGTTGCATAATTGTTTCTATATAATTAGATACTATACCGACCATTACAACGGAAAACAATATATATTTGAACAATGATATTTAAAGAATTAACATTTGAACCGAGTAATTTTAAAAGACTAAGTGTGTCGGTAACAAGTTCTAGTACTTCAGCTTCTGGGTCAATAACCCTATCTCGATCAGGTTTCGTCCAATTTTCCTCTGATCCATTGATTATTTCGTCAACTGCTATGGTCATTAGTGCCGTAAGTGTGGTGCATCTTTTATATCATGGGAGGTGATGGTGATCTTCCTTCGCTGGCTGGAGAAATCCGGCGCCGAACTACATGTTGGCTTGTGGGATTTTCGCCATACAGCCTCCCACTAGCGGGGCATCGCCCCAGCCCGGACAAGCTAAGCTCCTGATATATGTGGTAGCGTAGTGCACGTGCGTATGTAAGTAAGGAGTGAGGATAAGACAAGGAAGAGGAAGGAAAGATTGCGTGCGGCCCGTGGCCCGTTTGTTAGGGTACTGCTCCGCCGTTCGCCTGGTGTTGATAGGCGAAACCACGGAAAACTGATCAGAGCTGCCGGCCACTTCACAATTTTCCTCTTGACCGCGGCTGAATTCCCCAAAATTTCAGCTTATGGGGAAAACAAGGAATTTATTATATTCACGGAAATTAAATGTTTTATTACGTACTGCTACGAGGCCCATATATATTTCCATATATGCACGTGCGCACTCCCGTGCGTAAGTAGTTGACGCATTCAGAACCAATAAGTACTTACTTCTCCAACAACTGTTTATGGCGATACGTTAAAATTATTTTGTTATCATATTGTAATTTTGAAAAAAATCCGTACAACAGCAATCATGCATTGTAATTTTAACAATAAACCACACGAATCTCTCGACTCATTTCTACAAGTAATTCCGACTAACTTCTACTACTACTACTTCTACAATTCCTCAGCAAGTCCTCATCAACTAAGTTAAATAACGAAGAAAAAGGCAACAAGAAAACATAGGTAGCCATTATTAAGCAACATTAAAAGCGCCAGTGTTCGGATTATCATTAAAAAGTATTCTAATTTCAAGCACTGCACCGCCTGAAGAATGAAGATAAACATTTAAAAATATCTTCTACCCTAATTAGTTATATTTTAGCCAACTGAAAAAAATACTAGACTTACTAATATGTTCAGAAATAATGCAAGACATGAATTTTTAAACTTTTTCACGAATCATAGATTAATAATTGTTTTTCACTTCACAAACGGGGAAGCATATGCGTTTATGGCATGTTATGTTTTACCTTACCTTAGTTTACGGATATTTTTAAATCACAGAGCAGAATGCTCCAAGTTTGGAAACCTTGGTTTCAAAAACGCAATGTTTGAACGAAAAATATCCTACCTCCCTCTGTTGCGAAACGGCAGTTCAGAGAACAAAGGCTCACGCGTTTCTCATCTAAGAGTAAAATATGAGATACATGACTATTATTTCATAAAAAATAGTTCACATTGGGACTGGTATTTTATCTTGTCGGTGAAAACGAGATACCAACTATCAGTTTAAGAACAGGTCACCGCATGCTGACTGGAAAGGTCAGTATCTCTAAGAGCGAGACACTCTCCTTTTAAGCCACATATGTTGCATCTCTCACTCGTAGTTACCCACATAAAGCTGGGATAATAACTGGGATCATTCTGAATGGGCTCATCACGCATTCCGCACTATCTACTGGCCCACTATTGCGAGTCAAGTTCAACACACCAGTCTAGAAAAAGGAAATCGAACTACGAATGACGAAAACATTTCTCGCAAAAACAAGATATGATGAAACTACACGTCAAAATTAAACAAAAAGTGACATTTCTCAACATGATCACGCCATGGAGGGCTCCTTACAATATCAACGCAATCCAAATCGAAGAGCTGACACAATAGTCTCTCTGTTACAGTCTGAACAAACTAGCGTCTAAACTGTACTAAAGATGTTCAATAATACGGCTTTTAATAATGCGGCTTAGGTTCCATTTTCAGTAAAACCGCTAAAATTCCGAAAACAGAAAGAGTTATAAATTTTCTCGACACCCTCCTGCAGATAAGTTACTGAATTTAAAGGGTTATTACGTAATGCAATTTTAGATACTTAATTCATTTTTTGAACACTTTCTTTCAAATATCACTATTTCCCTTTTACATCGTGCCTATTTTGCATCTTAGGCGTTAGAATATCCCCAACATTAAGAATCCACTGCAGCAGCTAAAATATAGCATTCATTGAAACATAGCGCCATTTTCGTGAATATCACAGTATACCTTGAACAAGCTATTACCATTTCTTTCTATATTTTCGTTATTTTAACGTCTTAGCTAAGCCAGTAATATTGCTCCCTTGTTTCAAACGCAATATCATGTTTCGACTTGGAAATAATACATCCATAATAAAAATTCATTAGAGCACTAGTGTAATGAACCGTCTTTTAGCATCCATGAGTGCGCCAATATATTGATATAAAAACACTAACAGTAAATAGATGAAATAAAAGCAATGCATACAATGTCGGTTAACATACTACTAGCGTGCTCAGGCGTCTTCTTCAGTTTGCTTGAAGAGAGAGGCGCAGACATGTCTTGCTGAAGGACCTCAGGTCAGCGCGAGACATGTTGAAACTTATGGAGCCCCAATAGCACATACTTTCGCACATTATTTGTAACTTCTGGAAATTTCGAAAAATTCTGCCAGTTCAACGAAAATTAGATCTGCGTCATTTATCAATCCTCATTTGATCTTTCCAAGGAAAAACATGGCCCTGGTCTCATTTTCGTTGCAATTCTTGATTTCTCGAAAATTGCCAAAGTTCTGTTTTTTCGGTGTCTTCATACAACTACAATAGTCGCTAAAACCAAATTGTTGATGTGACTAAAAATAAATTTAATTAAAAAACATTGAAGAGACTATTTTCCTTTAATGCAATCTGTTCTTCAAAGAACATCTTGAAATTAAGTACAATTGTCTACAATTTTTCGAAAGTACAAGAAAGTTTCGCGTAATTTTGCGTGAAATTCAGACAATTTTTAAACTCGTGTTTTCAAAAACGGTCTCATTTTTTCCGTTAAATTTTCTCATCGTAGGTATCAAAGGATGTAAAAAAAGGGGATGCTAGCTCCATTTCTGGCGAACCCTATTTTTCGAAAATTGCGTAAGTTAGCATTGCAAAAGTACATTATTGAAAATAAGACATTTTCTGTCGTAAACAAAATATGTTCCAAAAAACTAGATCTTTGAAAAATATTTTGTACAATTTTTAGAAATATAGGTATTTTTCGCATTATTTTCGGCTTGAAGTCAATGCAATTTGTTAAAGGAGAAACGTTTTCCTAAAACCCGCTCCAATTTTTTTTCTCACGGGTAGAACAAGGGACACGTAAAAGAATGATGCAGGCCTCAAGTTCTCGAACTCGAATTATTGAAAAGTTGCAAAAGCTATAAGTAATGCAATGAATGTGATGTACCACCACTAGTTGATAACACATTTCATTAAGAAAAACAAATCATTTCAGTAAGGAAAACATTTACAATTTACACGACTACTACTCGATATGAAGTTGAAACACAAGATTTACGATTTAGTGGCACGATGCACAAATACTTACCATTATAAGAAATGGGAACACTCACGCAATAAATAATACACGAATGAGTAGATCGTTTACTAAAAGTAAAATAAAATTACTCATTGATTACTTGATGCAGGAATCATGGGACGCGGTTCATAATACTGTTGACACAAACGATATATATATATATATATATATATATATATATATATATATATATATATATTGTAACGATACCGAATATTATACCCAGGCTAATCGAAAACAAAGTGTTGCGTAATCACGCGCTGGCGCTTTTACGTCTTTTCTGAGCCGTCGGGCGGCTAATTCGTTACGCACAACTGCTGTCGCGACATCTCGGCGCCAAGCAAAAAAGGGGAAAACTGTTTGTTTTCGCCAACGCCGACGCGGGTCTATCCCTGGGGATCTAGCTGGGAAGGGGGGCTGCGCAGTTTGGAAACTCTGGGAGGGACCACCTACGTTTATTTACGAAAAGTGTGCGAGTGAGAGCGTCTCATGGAAAATTCCGCTCGACACACCGACAAAACGCAAGATATTATTGGACCAAATTTAAGTAAGACGTAGGAACCTTTCGCCAATAGAAGCATGTTTAAGAAAAATTTTGGAAACTTCTAGAACATTTGGGAAACTGGGGGGGAGGAAAAGACTTGCGAGCGCTGGCATGCGCCGAGCAGCCAGATCAGAACGGTGTGAGAGATCCCAGTAGGCGGAGCAGAAGGGTAGGAGAGGTGAGCGCTGAGGTGCGCTCAGCTCACAGAGCAGTAAGAGCCGGAGAAAGGCAGTGTCCCTTTGCTTTAAATTGAGGACGAGTAGTTCCTCCTATTGCTCATTTGTCGAATATATTCTCTTTTGATCTCTGCCGATCACGCCCGCGTCGCCCGTCATAATTCACGCGACGAGTATTATCGCGTTGCTGGACACCTGAATCTCGAGCTGTCGTCGCTTTTGGTCGTCGCTTTTGGTCGTCGCTTTCGTCGTCTTCATCACTGCACCACCGCCTTCGCCGCCGCCGTCGCCGTGGTCACGCTAAGCCACCGCAACCACCGCCGCCGACGCGGGACTCAAAGGGCCTTCCCCGACACCCACGGGACACGCCGCCTGGTGTGAGGTTCGGCGACCTGTAGAGGTTGCCCACCCCAGCGGACCTGCCTGCGAACGGTGACTGTGTTTTGATTGTCGAGCTGCGGCAAGATCTTCAGTGCGCCCTTCAGGCGCGACGCTTGTTTAAAGAAACTCTTATCAAGTGCTCGCCGCGCATTGGCGACTTCCTTACATTACTAAGTTCCCTGTAATACATTAGTTTTATAGCATAAAAATAGAAGAAATAATTACTAAGACCTTGATTTTTTGTATGCTTAAAATTTAAGTTTTTCATTAAAGTCCATTTGTGTTCTCAATAATTTTATTTTAAATTCATCTTTTTTTTTTAAATCCGTCCACCATCTACTCTTCTTTACTCTACATGCTTCCTGAGCTAGCCGGCCACACGAGCCCAGGTAAGCAAAGTTAGGTCTGGGAGACCGGGTTCGGTGGAATATATATATATATATATATATATATATATATATATATATATATATATATGTGTGTGTGTGTGTGTGTGTGTGTGTGTGTGTGTGTGTGTGTGTTAATGCATTCATTTCTTTTTTACACTTGCTTTCCTCTTCAAAAAAGAAAATTAAATATTTCACGGAAAAGCAATTTTTGGTTAACACAAGGGATTACGACATCTTGTAAAAATAATCGAATTCTTTCTTTCATTTCAAAACATCATAACGTATCTCAAGATTTCCCCCTCTACTTCAAAAATTACATTGTTAAGAAAAGTCTAAGGCAGGCTAAAAGCATGAAACACGATTAGGATATTTTGAACTCGAATAACAAAACAAAAGCAATGTGTAATATAATAAAAAAATTCAACCAAATCAATTAGAATCCTTGTAGAAAATGTTTTAAAATATGACGATAGTGGCTAGTCTCTTTACCGGTAACAGTGGCTAGTCTCTTTAACTAATACTTTTCGAGACTTATTGCCGATGTCACTAAGTCTTCAGCCACAAAGTTCAATATCAGACATTTCCCCAAAAATTTTAGAAACGATGTTCGTTTCCGAAACTTCTTCCTATGAAATTCTCAAAATAATCGATAAACTAAAACAATATTAATCGGCCGGTTTAGATGAATTTCCACCTTTGTTAAAGACCTGTGCGCCTGCCATTTTACACCTGTTAACTCACATATTTACAGCATCCTTATGCACTAGAAATTTTCCAGATATTTTCAAAACAGCTAAGATTAAGCCTCTCTTCAAAAAAGGCAACAAAAATAAAATTCAATATTATCGGGCTATTTTTATTCTGTTTTCAAAAATATTAGAGAGACTTTTTTTACGCACGAATGGAAACCTTTCTCAGTAAACACAACGCGCTTTCAGATTGAAAACATGGAATTAGAAAATCAAAATCTACGGAAACAGCCGAATTCTCTTTTCTTAAAGATGTCGCTTCATCATTGGATCAAAACGAAACACCTATTGGATTATTTTTAGATCTCTCAAAAGCTTTTGACGTCATTAATCATGACATTTTACTTTCAAATTTACCTTCATATGGAATCCATGGTATTGCCCCTCGATTGGTTATGTTCGTACCTTAAACAATGATCTCAGAGAGTAGAAATACCTTGCTGGAATGATGGAACATTATGTACAAACCTTTCTGAGTCTTCGCCAATTGCACGTGGGAGTCCCGCAGGGATCGATTTTAGGCCATTTTCTCTTCAACTGCACATAAACGATATGCCCTCGACGATTCGAAACAGAAGAACGGTTCTCTTTGCGGATGATACGAACATCCTTTGCAATAAAGAAATCGTAAATAGTACAATATCAGATGTTTCAATTCGGTTCCGAAATAACAAATTAACAGTAAACGAAAAGAAAACGGTTTTAATGCAGTTTTCCATTTCAAATAAACCATTCTGTGCTCCATTGAAAATGAACGGTGTACCACTGACTGATGTTAAGATAACATTTTTAGGTCTCTCAATTCAGTGAAACCTTCAATGAAACGTCAATTTAAATTAATAGAAGACAAAATTAAGTTCATTACGCTACGCGTTCAGAATTATTTCAAATTCAAGGCAGCCTTCATACTGCTCGTGTATATTTCGCGAATGTTCATTCCCGCCTGAGATATCGTATTACATTCTGGGGTAAAACAGCTTGTAGCTCCCAGCCTTTTCGATTACAAAAAATAATTGTACGAATAACCAAATCCCACCCACGTGATTCTTGTCAGCCTCTCTTTATTAATCTAGGAATTTTATCATTACCTTGTCTGTTGATTTACGAATCAGTGGTTTTTGTCAAAAATGAATTGTTTAAGGGCAGCAATATATTTTCAGAAAACGCCGATGTCCATAACTATAACACTCAACGTAGTAATATTCATCAGGTGACAGTATTACAGAAATTTCACATACAATGCATGTACATTATTTTACAATACTTTGCCAAATGACATTAAACGATTAAATTCGACAAGAAAGTTTAAATCGCATGTAAAATCGTTTCTACTGCACAACTGTTTCTATACAATTAGAGACTACACTGAGCAACAAAAGGAAAGTAACATTAATTTTAACAGTAATATTTAATGCATTATTTACCATTTGGACTGTATAAATGTAAACAACATGTAACAAGTATTGTACCGCAGCTTCTGGGTCAATGTCCCCCCATTTCAATAAGGTTTTTCATCCAGTTTCCCTGATCCTTTGGGAAAATGCTGAGACGGCCCCTTGTTTTGCTTCTGGACATAAATGTAACTTCACTATCAGTGCACGTCTTCTAGAATTCAGTGGGAAATATAGTTATTTAAATTATCGTTCTCTATGTTGTTGCGGCAGGAAGTATTAAGCCTTGACGAAGGACATGATGAGATATAAAGGATAAGAGCCCCAATTTATTGCTGATTTTCCCTTCAAAATAGATTTTATTACATCGGAGTGAATATTATATTAACAATCCTTGCAAAAACGCTCGTTTTCTTTCTGTATTCTAAATTGAAGTAGTATATGGCTTATGGTAGGGATATCAGAATTTTTATAACGTGCACAAAATTCACTTCTCCCCATGGCACGTCACACAGTTTTTAACTGATTTTGACGTAAAATACATAAAATAAAAAAATTAATCTTCAATATTGTAATTCTGAGAAGATAACGAAAATCTTTTAAACTTTCGGAATTTTCGAAAAGGTATCTTGAACAAGAAATAGATCAACGCCATTCTTAAGCATCCTGTGAGGAACCCGAGGATAAAACATAATCCAAAAAGTTGGAGTCATTTTTGAGAAAATTTTGAAAATGTTACGGCTGCTTGGAAAGTACCCCTAAAATCAAAATATCTATTTGAATTTCGCAGGGCATCAAGTTTGACCAGATTGATCGAGGAATTTCACTATTAGAGAAAATCGTCAGTTTAGGCGGTAATGTTAATCACGTACGGACGGCAAAACTCGCCTTTGGAAAAATTGCCGTAAACCAATATTTCGGTATCGAGGACCTACAAAAAGTGAATTTTATCTACACGAGGTGTTAGAAGAAATTTACTACATATGGGAAAATAATTTCCCTGGTTTTTTCGATATCAGGGCCAAGAGATTTTCTGGCGAAAAATCGTTACTTTCCACTTAAGCATTACAATACGAGTAAGTTTACTACGTAAGTACGTGGTATGCGAGAATGTGAAAAGTTAATAAGTTATTGAAGCCATGTAAGATATAATTTCAAAATCCTAAAGTTACAAGCGCACAGGATTTACGTGTTAAATATATAAGGGGAAAAATAATTACAGTACATAAATTTAACTATCGAGAATAGTTTATTTGTTGACCAACTGGTTCACTACAACCATTTCTACAGGGAGAATTTTAAATAATAATTCAATCCAATCTACACAAAATAAAGTTAGGATTGTATGGTTTAGTAGTTAAAACTATTACTTATTCTGATATCACATGAATTCTGATAAAGTTAAGCAACAATATTAATTATACTCAAACATTTGTTAATATATTTAAAAAAGATTAAACCAATTAATTTGAAAATTTTGAGAAGCGGAAGACGAAGGTAATACTAATGATTGAATACTCCATAAATTGTTAATAACAAATTCAGTTTCTTTCATTTATATTAAATTTTAAAATCCCCCTTCAATTACCCCTTCTTAGCCTTCCCTATCCTCCCCTACCCCTGCCCAAAACCGGTGAGAAGTTTGCTCGAAAGGTTTCCCACACAGTTTTCCTTAATATGATCAAATTAGGTAAGACTACAGTAACTGTATCATGAACTATGCGAAAAATTTAAACTCTTCACATTTTTCGTCAACGGAGACCTGAAGAAATAAATAAAAGTGATCGCGTACCAGGCTGACTCACTCGAAAGGTTTCAGGTTAATGAGGATGGTAACAAGACATTTTCAGCATTTAACGTACAACATAAGTAAACACGTCATACGTGGGTTTATATTAAATAAAATAAACTCAAAAAGGAAATTTTCGTACACGAGTACAACATGAAACACTAATCATTTCATATTTTAACTAGTGGAGCTACAGAATGGCACATACTTTCCCCATTAGTTTTTTATTTTCTTTGGGCTGGACTAGCTATTCGGACATCTCTACTATCTAGCTATTCGCCACATACTCTAGCGAGCTGTCATCTATCGCCCCCCAAAGTATATTTTTTGAAATTTTCTCACTTTTTCGGTTTCCTAATAGTAAAACCGAAATATTACTTTAAAAATATTAAAGAAGTGTGAAACCTCGCCCTAAGTGGCAATTTACAATGGGAAATTTGGAGGCGTTCTTAAGAAAATGGAAGCTCTAGTGTAAGTGCGAAATTTGAAGCTCTTTTCACAGAAAATTTTTCAGTTTTCGAAAAACTTCATTAGAAGTCATTCGAAGCATTTTTACTCACAAATACAATAGTGTTTACAAATCGCTGGAAATGTGCGTATTAACGGCGTTAAGGATATTAAATAAATTACATTTGTGTATTTTTTTAAAAAACAAAAGTACTCCAACATTAACTTTCTGTCACTTTAAACAATGCTATAAGCACTATCCATTTAAAAAGTTTGAAGAAACAATTTGGCGCCATTCTTGAAAAAATGGCGTTTGAGAGTTGCTGAAAATGCGTAATTTTGAGCTCGTTTCCACAGAAAACTATTGAGTTCTCGAGAATCTTTATATAGCATCATTTAAAGCACATGTACTCATATACAATAATGTGAACGAATCACCACTAATGTAAATATTACAGATGTGAGAGGCTAATAAAAACAATTACATGTTTGCAATTTTTAAAAAACAAAAGATGTAGAGCCGTATGACTTTTATGACATCTCAGATTTACATTTAGCACTATCCCTACCAAAAGTTTAAAGAAAAAATTTTGAGCCGTTTTGAGAAAATCTTGATTTTGTTACTTTTGAAAATTGCACATATTGCACGCAATATTGCGCGAAAAGTACTAAAATTTGCAAAAAAATGAACACGACCTTAATGAGAGAACTAATTATGTACAAGAATTTTTTTAAAGGAAAAATTTATATCTTAAATATTGTAGTTGTAAGAAGACGCCGAAAAAATCAATCTTTCGCATTTTTCGAAAATTAAAGAGATAAAAGTAAAATTATGCCTCCTTTATAAGTGTCTTTTACTCTAATAAGAAATTTAAAGAAAAAATTTGGAGCCAGTTTTGAGAAAATGTCACAAGGGCTTCATGCAAAGTACCCCCAAAAATTAATGAATGCTTTTCAAAATTGTAGAGATTCGACTCAGGGCAGATGGGCAGGGGTTTCTTCAATTTAGAAAAAATCCTACGTTTAGGCGCTAGTGTTGTTCACATACACCGGACGGACAGATGGACGTATTGAAAAACAAATCTTTTTCGGTATCAAGGGACCCCAAAACGTGTACTTCCGTTGAAATCTCGAAGTCGATTTTCCTCAGCATTACATAACTTTCTCTATACTACATATATTTCTCCGTATATACGTACGTATACGAGAAAGTACCATACGGAACCCGGACCCATAATTACTCACCGGGTCCGAAGGTAATACTCGCTTCTTCGCTGATTTCAAATGAAGTAAATTTACTGATTGCGTAAAACACCATATGTACATAATACATTACATGTACACGTGATTCACAAGTGAATTTATGCATTATAATCACTGATAAAACAACCGTTCGTTCATGGATTCTAAAAGTGACAGACACGTTGACTTTTGTTTAAAATATGCGAAATCGTAGAATACACCATATAAATAATATAATATATACAACTCAAAAACGCAGAGCCTCGAAAGTCAAGCAGAAGCAACCTTCAATGTAAACATGTTCATATTTAAGATTGGTCATATTATTACCAAACATTTACCGAATTTCTAAATCGCTTTCCTCCTCTCTTGAAGCTTCGAAAACAACATATTAGGTTTGGGAGGGCATTTGAAGACATATAATGATGTGAAAAGATCAACATTTAAAGACGATAAATCATCTTGGTGGAAAACAAGATAATCTCGTGGAGAGCATCACGCAGATTCAGCACCTTAACACAATAAGAAATGTCAGCCCATAAAATCATTAGAATATTGTCTTAAGCACTAAGAAAAGTTTGGAATAAGCACAAGGATCGTCTGTCTGTTGTCCATATAATATTTGAGTTTTTATCATTTCGTGTGACCGGACAGTGTCACATCGGCGCATCTCACTGTCGCGCGGTAATCATGAATCATCACAGAGAATATATTATCTTCATTTAGCGAACCACAAATGATAAACGATTACGAGTAAAAGCTATTTGCCACTGAGAGATACCGCAAATCACATACAACAATTCACTTCCAACTTTCCATCAGGAAATACAACGCCTTGAAGGAAACGCGGTACATTTCAGGAATTACTAGCCTGCCTCAGATTCCATAGAATTTAACTGGCCACAGCCGTAACTCCGTGCTATGTTCGCCAAGTAAACTGTGTACTTTCACGACTGGAGCACTGCCTTCCATCCGATTTTAGGAGAATGATCTGCAGACCAGAGGCCTGTCGCAAAATTTGAAATGCGAAATGCACTTTATATGATAACACCCTAACCAACGTTAAATCTTTAAAGCTGCACCCCAAAGTGATGTCTGTGAAAGATTCCACAGCGAACAAAGCACAAGCTGAAAGTAAGAAGAATGTCAGATAAAAGATGACGCAACGGCAGTGGATCTCTGGCAAATAACATATTTCGCAAGTGTTATATCTGATAAAAGTATTTTTTTCACGCATTCCTTAAATCTTGTCGGCTACTTTTTGCGTATAGATTGTCAGAGTGTCTCCAAAAGAGCGCTAAGAAGCATCGTATGCAGGGAGTCATGGAACATGCCCTAACTAAAACGTAATGGAGAGATGTAACCAGAACCCTTTAGTTCATTCCGTGAAGGCGAAGGGAGATCAAAAGGTGGGCAAAAGCTGCAAAATGTGGCGCAAGAACTGCAAAATTAATTATTTAATTTGTAATTAAAATTATAATGCGCGGTTGTGAAGTTTGAATCAGGATGCATGGTCGCACAAATTAATTAGCTGCAATCTTATCATCATTAAATAAATATTTATATAAACCGGTAAATCTGGATCAATTTGAAATTGTACATATCATATTTACCGTTTCTGAGTGGCAAACGTATAGTCATGCTCGCGAACAGTAAATATGGAATAACGTGGATAATATACACATTTGATGCAATAAAGCAAGGAAATCCTTATTCTCATCCCCATTCGAAAATTCACACACCTCCATGGAGTTTGAACGAGATCATTGAGAACATGTAATGCTACAACCTACACAATCAAGGTTTGTGATTCAATTATTAAAAATCTCTTGAGTTGACATGAGTGAATAAATCCTATGTCCACTTCTAGGCCGTCACGCATCGAGGGAAATTGAGCCGACCCGACGGACGCTTAGCCCTCGCGCAGCCGCTGCCCAGGACTCTCCTCACTCAATCCCCCGTGTGGGCCCCGCGTTTGCGTCGAGTTGAGAAACGCCTCTTTCACATGAGCTTTGGTTTCCCTCGTTTGAATTCTTCCCTTTCCATCTCTTGGAGGCGGCGGCACGAGGAGTGGCGAGCAGCCTCTCAGCGGGACGGGAGCATAAGCGTGCACTGGGAGGGGCTGGGCCTAACGTTTTATTTTCGCAAATGTTTTCAATCTCTGATTTTCCTCATTTTGTCTTGACAATTAAGTAGTTTTTCAAATTTATTTAATTAGAAATAGCTGAAGACGATACCGACCATTTCTTTTATGCATACATAAAATCATTAATAAATGTAACATAGAATTAATTACTATGGTTTTTCACTATAATTTAATTTGTCAAACAGCAAATCACTGAATGTTGTATATCTAGGGAAGAGGCTCTCCAGGCCTGGCAATCCTGCGAATAATTCAACAATATTTTCAATCTCTAATTTTCCTCACTTTGTCTTGACAATTACGTAGTTTTTCAATTTAATTTAATCAGCTGTGTCATAAGCAATGTCGCACTGAGCGTGAGGATTCAGTCGGAACACGCAGTATGAGAATAGGCGGTAGAACACAATCAAATATTTGTAAATTTCAGTGAAAATGGAACTGTTGAATTATTTTGGGATTTTTCCCGAGTTCTTGGGTTTTTAACGAAATCATCGACATATCTTGACATGCCCAGGGACCGTGTAATTATCTTTGAATACCTGGGCAAATGGGTAATTAATCCGTAATATAGACCAAAACGCTGGTTCCGTCACGTTACCTCTGTTCGTTTTTATAAGGCACTGAACCCTTCCCTTTGAAAAGATTCCGAAATCGCATCCCTGGGGTTCTGTAGTCCGAGAGATAGGAGGGCCCTGAGAGCTGTTGGTTGGAGGCTGCGGGGGACCTTTCGGGACGGAGGCGGGGAATCGGGGTAGGGGCTGGGGTCCAGGCCAAGAGGATCGTGGGTCTATGCGGGGGGAGGGGTGGGGAGCGCGAGCAGCGGGGCGCCAGGCGGCTCGTTGTCCCGCCGTCTGCGGCCCGGAGAGCGCTCGACCTGTCTGTCTGCGCGCGCGCCAGGTGCGTGGGGCGGAGCGGCGCCGCGGTGCGGGGCGAGGCGTGGGCGCAGCCGCCCGGTCCAGGAGAGAGCGCGAGCGCAGCCCACGCGCCTGCGCCAACCTGCCCGCCCGCCCGCCACTTCGCCCAGTGACAGGTGCAAGCGCAGCCCACGAATCCGTGCACAAGCGCCGGGCCACTTACTCAACTTCTTCCTTACCGAACTGCCTTTCCGCATTATTCTTTACAATTTGCGGTTGCATCGGGTCTTCAAGATTCCTTACTACGCGTGTTAACGTAGAAGCAACATGAAACATTACACACAATGATAAGAAGTGGGCGAAGACTTGCGACTCCACCAAGTTTTCATACCGCTCGTCCCACGTCAACGAATACATATACGAGTGTTATACAATACATTTACCCACCTTATGCAATGCGAAAGAAAAAGAAAAGGAGCGAAACACCGACAATGAACATTTATTGATAATTTCATCGGATTGAAATGCAGGCAATAACACCCGTAGTGACGAATCCACGAATGATTCGGAGGTTGCGGGTTCGATCCTGGAAAGGCGGCACAAAATTTACCAGAATTCGAATTTCTGAGCAGACAGCTCTGATTAGAGGTTTCCCTGAACACTTCCAGGTTAATATCGCAGCAGCTCGGCCACGAAGCAAGGACCGCGCATGACCTTTCCTCCCCAATCATCATCATCATTTAACCCCAAATCCGGACTCAGGCGCCGTGGCGGAGGTAAGTCCCGTCCGAACCCATCTCGTCATAACCCGCATATATCGAGCTTACGGGGAGGGCTTACGAACCTTGCCAAATTACGGGATTAACGCTAGGGGTGAAATATATGTAGGCATACCAAGACATTTCATGATTCCATGACTTCAATACTTTCTCTTTGCCACCGGAAGTACACAGGCAAGAAAGTAAAAAGATATGAGAGAGCCACCTTCCTCAAACACACGACGTAAATTCCTGATATATTTTCTTGACTGCTCAAATGTACCTACGACTCTTGCGCAGTGAGCAGAATAATAAACGCTACGATCATGTACACTCTTAATCTGGCTTTGCAAGGTCATCGTCTTGAAACCTCATTGCACACTACATCTTATAAATAGTGAAAATTCCATTTATCTCTTTGCAAGACTCACTCACGTAAAAGGATTGTCTCGAAGAATTCCGACACCTGATTTCGAGTTCTTTGTTTTTACGTAGATCATGAGTATTACGACCGCTACAAAAATCTGACACAAAATAACGAAAATATACCCGCAGAAGCTATTAACAAACATTCCAAGACTATTTCTGAAGACTTTAAAACGTACCTGCTTGAGTTGGCAGTTCTAGGAATATGCAATCTTCAATGTCCTAATTGGCGGGAGAATAATAATAATAATAATTTATTATTATTATTATTTTGATAGGAGTGTGACGATGAAAGTAATCTTTGGCACACTGTATCACTTCAAATGCTCGAAGTCTATAGCTTTTTTTCCCTTGGCGGAATGGTATAACGGTAAAATGTATCTGTATTAGATGTAGTTACTGCAGGTTCACACCATTTCCCGCATCACACTTTCATTCTGAAACGTCACATTCACACGGCGGACGTTGTGATAATTAGCCAATGATTTCATGCCGCGCGAATAGACCTCTGATCACCTGTAAGAGGTAGATAGAAGGAAACACTACGCCTTACATGGAGGCACATCCCAGCAACATCATTAGCGTAGAATTCACATTAAGTCATAACTCCATTACGGAGGAAAGACGAACGTAACAAGCCCATTTTCATTCATGAGAGAGAGTACTTCTACTTGAAAAAGAGAAGCATTCTGCAAGTTAAGTGGCTGCAAATTAACACTAGCAGAAACTGCGATTATTTCCGAAGATGTTATGCCTCATTGACACCAAGATAAATCAATAAAATATTCTAATAATTTAGGAAAACGGAGACAAGTCAAAATTTATTATTACATTTCTATGTTATAATGAGATATAAGAACTTATTTACGAATAGCCAATGTTTCAAATTTATTTAAAAAGTGTTAAATGTACTCTTGTAAATTTCACAATAAAAATGCTGGGTTATAGGGTTCATCTATTTCCTTATCTGATCCATCCGTAGTCATGCGAACGGATCAGTATCAGTCATACGGTACGGATCAGTCTGTAATCGTACGAACGGATCGTACGTATATCTGCGGAAACATATTTGATCCGTAATCATTCATTTTCCAACAAGTGATGCATATTATACTGGGAAGAGTATGTAAAGCTGTTAACTAACGGTTAAAGCTTCAACGTACATCTATATATGCAAACGCTGAATTCTTAGTAAGAAATACCTTGTAATTATAAGCACTAGTAATTTTCATTCATTCGTTCTAGCAAATACGTCGTTGCCAGGAAATGCATCAAAATCACAATCGAATATACATTTCTCACACGTCCAGAAGCTAGGTGATGAAGTGGAGAGAGGAAATTTCAATGTTTTCAGATTAGTCAAGTCTCGGTTGTAATCATGTAACTAGTGACGCTACAACATCGCATACTTTCTCGCAATGTCTCAATTTGCATTTTTTCGAGAATTAAGAGAGTTCAACGAAAATGAGACCTGCGCCTTTTAAGTGCCCCTTCTTCTATCCGGAGAAACGTTTGAAGAAGAAACTTGGAACGATTTTGAAAAAAGATTTTTTTTAAATTGTACTTCACTTTTTTAAAGAGCTAATTTTTTATAACAGACTTTGTTTAAGGTAAAAATCTCTATCTTCAATTTTGGTGTTTTCAAATGTTAACCATTTGCAATTTTCGAAAAAATGGAGAGCTCGTCGAAAATGGGATCAACACCATAAATTTTACCGTCCCTGGATACATGTGAGGAAAAAATGTACAGAAAAAAATTGGTGCAGTTTTTGAGAATAAAATTGTTTAAAAATTAAAAATTCCCTACATTTCACTGAAAATTACACGAATACTGCACATATTTTCGAAAAATTGAATATGATCTTATTTCAAGATATGTCTTTAAAGAACAGATTTCATTAAGGAAAAAATATATTTCTTTAATATTATTGATGTAAGAAGACGCCCTAAAAAATTGCACTTTTGCAATTTTCGAAAAATCGGGTACTCCAAGGAACAAGAGACCTGTGCCATTCTTTTCAGCGTCCTTTACGCTATCGCAGAACAAAGTTGAATAAAAAGAGGTTAGAACCATTTTTGAGAAAATTTTGAAAATGTTTTAGATGGTTCACTCAAAAATCAAATTCCCCGTTGTCCGGCGCACGATTACATAACATCTCTTCTTACGAAGCGAAAGAAACAAAGTATTTAGTCACTGTTCGTTTCGAAAGCAGCAGCTTCGATAAAGAATTAGCTTATCGCAATTTTTTCCCTTCTTGAAAATGAATGTGTCCGACTATGTCGATCTATGTGGTCGCGCAGATCAGTAGCTCAGTTCAAGTTACATCGTCGAATTAATTATTTGGGAGATGGAGACGTAAACATGACCTACTATTCCCATAGTACTTGGACGTCAATAAGTCATCATACGAACTAAAAGGTATATTTCTCATAACATGGAATTTCAATTAAAGCTTAAAAGAAAGTATTAGCAAAAGCCTTCCCGTCTTGCTCGTGCGGGAGTGTTCTCGGCTGACAACCCACGGGCCGTATTGAACATGTTATATTGTAAAACATACTGATCATAATTATTTATCACGCTTTGCGCCGTTCTAGAATTTTAATCAATAGTAATTCATTTAATACTTACAATATTTCTGTATTACGCAACAAGAGCAATCTGAATACTACTTATGTTTAATCTAATTTGTTTATAGAGGGAATTTATTTTAAATTATATACAGTAACACCAACTGTATGTGAGCCAACAGCCATTTTCCTTCAATAATTGGTGTTTTAGATGTCAAATTTGACACAACAAATTTCGACAATTGCTGGGATTAATATTGACTTCGTTTTTTTTTCTCCCCAAAAAATCTCGTGCTTTTCGCGAATTTTTAAGAAACCAGAGGCATTAGAAAGGTAGGTTTAAATGCTAAGATTGTTCGAATACCGATTACTCGATTTCAGAAAAAAATGGAGATTGTTGGATTTATAACTAGCCTCTTCTTGTGTCAGTCATAAGAACATACAAATGGAACTACCACAGCATCACTCACCACCATCCGCTGACTATAATCGCCCGCCACTCATGTTCGTAACTCGCAGAAAAATTTGGACCTTACCTGCATTTGTTTTATAAATAAAAAGCATCACTAGTATAAACTTATTTAAAAAAGAGAAACATTATACTAAAATGTGTAATAAATACGTCTCTACTATTTTACAATAATTAAACTAACTAATAATTTATGTACACTGTAGCAAAGGAATTGATATAAATAATCCCCATGACGGAATTTGACTACATGAAATAAATGTTTTAAAAAATTAAAAAGGTATCTTTCTCTATATCCAGATCACAAGATCTCCGAATGAAAGAAGTCACAATTTGTATTACACAATTTTTAATTATTTATTTTACGTCCAAAACAGTTAAAAACTGTGTGACGTGCTACTGGGATAAGTGAATTCTGTGCACGTTTTCATAATTGCTTAAATATTTCAATAAAAATGGTTTAACATCGATTTTGTAAATGTGTAACTCCCCCATTAAAAACCTCAACGAACATAAAAAGTCATATCTCAAGACAACTCTATTTCCTACTATCTCGCCAAGCAGCTACAATCAGTTGGTAAGTTGATGTTGAGAAAACAGCCGACGTGTCCATACGTAATAACAGTATTTCATCATTCTTACCAGATCTTTCTACGATGACGCAAGAAACTTCTAATTTCTGCTTACTAGTCGGGATAGAAGCTACAAAAGAAATTAATTATTGAATCCTTTCCTTTTTCCATAAACATTGTTTAGTACCCAAATATAGTGGTTTATGTCAACGAAAACTTTCAAAAAATCATTATACCTACACAAATATGAAAAGTTACGACACCTCCCAATATGATACCCCAAATAGAAAAATCACGTTCGCTCGCAATAACACAAAACTATGGTGAATAGAATGTGCAAGGATGGACAATATAATCTTATTAGCTTGTTGATCTCTTTTTTTTAATTAATTTAAGGAATTTCATTGTTTCACTCATGGAATTTCATGGGGCCTTCCTATAAACGGGCGAAACGTCGGCGAATGAACAAAACCCAACGTCAGTTATAATTTAATCAAAACTGCCTTAGACCAATATGAAAACATGAAATTCTGGAAGATGAATGTACTCAATGCAATGAAAACTGAGCTCTCGGTGCTGGAGAACATCGCATGTAGAATAAGCTGGGAACGGATTTTCATGTAAATACATTTTTTTACAGGGGCAACATACGTGTCCAACATACGTGTTCAATAATATTTTTTAGAGTTAACAACACATTCTGAATGAATTAGAACCATTTTTATTTTACATATTTTTATATACTTAGGAATAATAATATATTTTTACACATTTTACCTATTACTACATATTTCGCTACATTTCAATACATTTATACGTCAAAACAGAACATTTCAGATGCGAATTCGTGATGTTTGTTACTGCATTCATCTTTCCTAGAAAGCCATGCAATGCGTTTTCATAAACACCGGTTTTCGCTATTAATTCTCAAACCTACCCCTCTCTACTTCTTAGAGACCGCGTTGGTAGCCGTCGGAATGAAGGATGTGCGGATGTACGTGAAGCAGAAGTAACGTCAACCTCGTGCTTGCTGTTTCATAGATCCCGTGGGTAACGACATTAAAAACTAATTAGTATTTTTCAGATTACTGTCACCCCCTCCCCCAGGATCCATCACTAGCTACATTGTACTATTCTTTTGAGCGCCGGCTCCTCGAAAACATTATTGTATATACTACAAAAGTATGGTATATTTCGGGTGAAACTAGAGAATAATTACTTCTGTAGAGGTAGAAGCTTCCTTTACCCTCTTAGAAACCTTTTTAAGATCCGATCGGCGACATTCTGTGCTCGGAAAACGCTTTTAGAGAGAAATTTTAACCGTGATAACGAAATTTTATTTTACATACTTTCATTTTTTCCTACATATTTTGGAAAACATAAGTACATATATAGGTACACATTTATCTTTTTTATTACAATTAATTCCGTTCCCTAACAATAAGTAACATTATAAAGAAAGAAATCATACATACTATCCATGGCACGTAGCATGGACTCGCATTAAATGAGCTTGTGCTCAGGACGTCAGCAAAAAATTATTTAAATCTGAATTTCATAAAACATTTACTTAACTCTCAAGACAAATCGAGACATCTCAGGTCAAATGAAAGTTTCTTCATTCACACAAACCTTTATATCAAAATGGCATTTCTGCCATTGAATTCGTTGTAATATTTTGGTTTCTTGGA
>BLKR01010171.1:50000-66641 GCA_011170035.1 Teleogryllus occipitalis
ATTTCTTGAATTAGGGCAAACTATACTTTACAAATTAAGGGCAAATGTTGTTCTGAACGACCGATTTGCAAGCAACAGGATTTTAATCCTTATCTAAGACAATGTTTGCGTTGATAACAGAATATTCATTACTATTAACGAAAGATCTTTTTAAAATATTTACAACAAACAAGATAGTGGATCATGGAATCACGTGAAAAGGTAGATATTCTTAGCTTATTCAATAAGCGCGAACTCTACCCAACGAAACCTGGCTAGCGTCACACGGGCGTCGCGTGTGGTGTTTCACCGGTCACACGATACGTCCCGACGCAAGTCGTACTCAAAACTTTCGCTGGTGGAATGCAAAATTTAACGAAAAAAAATAGTACAAGTTTAATACGTTCTGCAACTTTTCCCTGGAGTGCGTAAGAAGCAGCCATCACGGCCACTCTCAACTACTGAGAGAATTGTGATATTATGGTATTTCATTATAGTTAGGAACAGTTACAAGAGTTACTACAACAAAGCGGAATATCGAGGAACTTCGAGAGCCTGCATGTGTGTTCACGTCGATGATAATCTTATATAAAGACCATAAAAATACGCAAATGAATTTATATAGCACAATAACTACGCATAAGTACATAATGCTACCTAAAACGTGCCCTTCACTGTCAACTATTCCTTTGCGCAAGTGCTACAGTTGCATGTGCATAATCAGATAGGCCTCGCTCTTCCGGCACTTATTTCATAGACTTTTTACAGTATTATTGCATCACTGTGATTTCCCGTCGGCATTTAACAGCGCCCCAAGCGCGATGCTATCTCGAAGTAGCGCGAAACGCATTGCAACTACTGTGAGCGCGTAGACGCCATCCAGCAGCGCAATCCACACATGCGGTTGCCGTGGCTGTTGGGCCGAATCTGAGGCGAATCGAGCGCCCGCGGCGTGGAATGATGGCGCGCTACGTACAAACCTTTATTTACACCTTGACTGAATTTACGTACTCGAAACGTTCCTTTTTCCTCAGGACGTCGGCACTTAATACTCAGACACAGATCGGGGTACAGAAGTAGACAAGTCGAGAGGATTTGCAGAAGATCAATCGTTAATTCTCGAATATTTTAGCTTTCTTCGAAGGAGATTAAAAACATATGCAATGATTTTTGGTAGGTTTATCAGTAACTTTAATTGACAAGTTAAACAAATTCTGGGATACTTATTTTCAGTACAGTGAATTACGAGGAAGAAAATGTCTTTAGTATGTTACTAATTTTTAGAAGTGTTAATAAAACAAAAAAGGATCTACATTCAAATACAATAACCTGAAGGCGGCAATAAATTCAGAGTCAGAACCCGCTTACTGGTATCTTGAATGTAATTTACACCTTTTTGTCGTTTAATGTAAAGCAACAAGCTGGCATTCAAAGAGAAAAATGAAGTACCGAGGAAAATTAATAATTAGTGCGTAACAATGTAGCAAAATACGTCCACACATACATTCGTCCCGTCCTCTTCCTGTGTTGAAGGCCCGTTTCATTGATATTTAGCAGCTTCGGAACTCGAGACACTCCGAAAAGAAATTCGGATACTTCACACGAGTCGACCACCCACAGTGGTCTGATTCCTAGAGCAGCTTGCATGTACAGACCTCATCATTCACCCACAGCTCATTCTCAAAACGGCTGTTTACATTAATGCAGAAAAAAGGAACAACACCCTTCGTAAAGTGATCTGCATTACCACAAAAAGTCGTTCTGCCGGACGCGCTAGATGAGTGGAATGCGGCGATATGCATGCGGCATTCAAGACTACATTTTGGGAGTTGTGCACTGAAATTATGTGCATTCCAGCGCGACGTTTCAATGGGTTTTTTAGTATTCCCTTTTACTCCTCTCTCCCTCTGACAATGTTCCCTTTTGAGAATTTTTCCCTTCCCACTAATTGTTTGATAAGTTTTTCGCATGTCTGGCGTCTGGCGCCCTATCTCACATGATGCGCGCGAGTTCGCATGTTCGCATCCGTTCGGGGTCGAGGACGCTGCCAAAGGAATGAATGTACCGCTTGTTAACAGAGATAAGTTCCCAGCACTGAATACCGAAGAGCAGAATAGTCCCACGTGTGCGGCACGTCCGGTCAGTGGTGCATGAGTGGGATGACAAGCAAACCATCCGGCCAGTGACAAAGGCTTAGGCACTTGGACGGATACACGATGAGGCGGGCATTAAATTAATAGCTTTTTAGACACAGCATACTCGCATGTCCAAGCAGCCATGGTAAACTAATAATAATAATAATAATAATAATAATAATAATAATGTTATTCCTAGACCTTCAGGTAGGACGCTCCCGGAAAGTAGAACCAGCCCAAGGAGGAGGAAGGTGATATAAGATAATGGTAATTTGCCTCTTCAGATGAAAAGTTTTTTGTTTTCTTTTTTTTTTTTTTTTTTTTTGGTCGCTTTTTAACAACTTGGTTATATAGCGACCACTGTGATTGTTTTAACTGCAGGGGGAACTGTAGGAAGAACACGCACGGACAACACGAACACACACAAACATCCATGCCCGAGGCGGGATGCGAACCCGCGACCCTTCGAGCAGAGGCAGCTACGGCTCTTGAAGCCTTGAAGAGCTCGGCTATCCAGGCCAGTTCAGATAAACATTAACTTATATTATGCAGTTAAAACCCTAATTATAATCCCTGACTGTAAAAGCTTAAGCAGGTGCCTAGTGTTAAGTTGTACACCAAACCTACAAGTACTACATACGTTCCCTATACTTTAATCAGGAACATGAGTATCCACGAAACTATGCTGTAAACTACTACTCTATTTTATGTACATTGTTGTTATTATTATTGTATTGTATTTTTCGTTTTCTTTGGATCTGCACTGATAACTGAGTTCTCAAAATCACCCACGGCTACAATAGTTTGCATATAAAGTGGAACAAGAACATGGATGTTTTATATCAGTCACTTCAGGCTTAAGAATTTACGGACTATATTTGCTATTCCCAATAATGCAGCTTTCAAGTTGGTCCGCAATTGGTTCTCAGTTAGTTTTAGTTTCCTCGCGGTCTCTTGCCATTCCTTGGTGACCAATCAATGGATTGCTGATACCACTGCTGGTAGCACTTCCACTGCGCGCAATCCGTACATGTCTTTCAATTCAACAGCCAGTGGTTGGTATTTCCTCTTTTGTTTAGATAATTATAATAATAATAATTATTATTATTATTTTATTATTATTATATTTTCAGCAGAGATTTATCACATTACGGAGGGTTTTTTCACCAGAGATATTCATATCAATGGACTCCTAGAAGAATACATGATACACCACAATGTAATAGTCGTTAAGAGACAGCAACGTGGTATTCGAACCCTTCCAACTCGCTAAAGACACACTAAAATACCTTTCTTACTACATAGCTGAGATTGGCACAGCTTTTTCATCTCTATCAGTAATGCCCTCGAATGGGAGGGCCAGCGATGTCAGGTTAATTGCAAGAATGTCACATTTACAGAACAATCTAATGTCATATCTTTTACCAGTCAAAACACATTTTTTGATGTATTTTCGTGAGAAAACCCTAAAACTGTTTGAGAGGCAGGATGTGGGAGCAGAATACTGGGTGACGTGTGCACAGTGGCATAATGGCTCCATCTGTATGCCTCGTCCCACGAGTGCAAGTGGCGAACGCAGCGACGCCACGCTCCTCTCATCTCCGTCCGCACTTCGCATCATCGCTGTTCGCTATGGAAGGCAATGCACATCCGCATACCTCCATTGGGCCGTCACGTCTAGATGCACACAGACAGAAAAGAGAGAGCTGAGAAGGCTGTGACCCGTGTACGCTATTGCCGGCTTCCGGCCCAGCCGCATTCCCTAGGCAGCGCCTTATCGGCAGGCCGGGCCACGGGGCTCAAAACTACGCGTGCCACGCGTGCGGCGCTGGGATATAGGACACGCACGGCCACTTGGCCTCGCGGCGCACGCGCCACCACGAATCTGGAGACTCGAGACCATTGTCAGAAGCAACCGATGACGGATGAAGGCGCAGCAGAGATAAACCACGGAGGGATGTATGATTCTTAGGGATGAAGGGAGAAGACCATTTGACGTAGTAAATGTTCATCGATTCCGCTGGTACCGATGGGCAGCAGAAAACGAGGGAGAACATGACTGACATTTTTGCTTCGGGAACATCCGTTTTTATTTCACGGATAGACAAAAGGCCGTTTAAAAAATGGCGCAGATCTTATTTTCATTTAACTCTCCGAAATTTGTGTAAGTTAGAAATATTTGGAGTCATCATTTCTTTTTGAAGCGTCGTCAAAAGTGTGAGTACGGCCGAGCGACTGCGTGGGTTAGTGGAAATGTGCTTGGTTTGTTCATTCGGAGGACCTGACTTCGAATTTCGACGCGGATATTTTTTTTCTGGTTGGAAACACTTTTGCAGGTTCATATTGCAGTATAACATTGCGTATGCGTTACAATTATTGCGAGAAAAACGTGCAAAGGATTCCACATTGTACTCAAGTTTGTTAACTAGACGCTGCGATGGGTCCTAAGAAAAGGCTCGTGGTCACATCTACATTGGGTATTTCGCTTTCTCACCGTCTATAGTACTTTAGTCAACAAAGGAGTGGGGAAGGGGACTATATCACCTTGGGTCCCGTTGACACGGTGCGGCGCCGTTGTTTCGCGATTGGGCAGCCTTGCGAAGGGATGCCCAGTAAATAGACAGGTGCGACAAACAAAAAATCACTCATTTACATACTTAAAAAAAAGCTTCCAGAAATACTTAGCAGCTAAAATTGTCTGCAGAGCCGTTGACTAATATTTATTTGAAATAAATCAAAATAGATGCGCTTTGTACATGAAAAGGTTGACTATTCTCTTGCGAGTGGAATCGATTAAAATACCTTGGTTGGAGTGGGAGTCGATCATGGGCTTACGCTGGGAGGGGGGGACGCCTCCTCCAACTTCTATCCTTACATACACAATTTAAAATATACTTTGTAAAAAAGTTCACTTTTATAAACGACAAATACCGAGAAAACATTAATTTGGTATGATAAAATTTAAATGTTTCAATTAATAATTGCATTTTTTAACTTTATCATTTTATATAATGAATTGTGGTGGACAAGCATGGAGAGTCGTCTAAGAACGCGTATCCGAAGCCTGTCATTCAGAACTTCGTGAAACGCATGGGGGTTTTCACCAAGAGACGTGATTGTCTTCCACGTATACCATACACCACCACGCATTTCATCCAACCAACATCCCATCCAGAAACTACATTCCCTTCCCCCACCATCCTCCATACTGTGGCAGAGGCGCGTTACCAGTGCAGCCCAGGAAAGAACGACAAAGGGGTGTAAGCCTCCTCCCTCTCCTACATCCATAGAGGAGTATGGCACTAATATTATAGGATTGGTGAAGAAATTAATTTAGTCATTCAAATTGACGCTTCACGCGGAGGGTGTATCGGGGGAAAATTTGGATCCCAAGCCTTATTATTTCACCTACAGTTTTCCATTGTAGAAATCACGACCGTTAATAAATAGTAGGATGTGGATCACGGGATCGATCAATTAATGAAATACATTAGTTTGCCAACGTTTCGGAATATTTAATTCCTTCATCAGGGCTAACAAAAAACACAATCACAAGGAATAAGGACAACTTTTCTGAACAACATTAGAAATCACACAAAAGATGTCATGAATCAACATACATGAAGAAAAATAAATAAACAAATAAATTATATACTGTATATAAAAGCCAAGGTAATATAAACGGTGCACACCTTACTAATACATAAACTGGTCAAACATCATGTTCGCCTACAGCCCAACTCCAATATAGAGTTGTTTATATATTATTTCGTGATTATCAGAACGTTCCCTCTAAAATTTTATCTGCAAAATCCATTACTCGTCACATGATGGTAGGCTGTCTGCCATTTCTCAGAAACGTCTCGAGGGAGTCTATGGTCGCAAAGCTTCCGAGCGCCCTCCTACGTTACTAGTGTTAACACGCAGAGCCGACCGGGGCTCATTGCCCACGCAGTCTTTGCGATAACCTCCATTTCCTGTGACACAACCCCAGGAAGTAGGCACGATCAACTTTCAGGAGGATAAACATTACCAATACTTTCAGGGATTGCCAGAAAACAAGAATTGCAAAGGGAAGTTTGCATCGTATTCGTCCTTGCTCTATACTGAGATAAATACAGATATCTAAAATATAATTTTGCACTCAGATACTAGTTATTTGGCAAATAACACTTTGAATTCATGGCAGCAAAATTCACTTTGAACACAAGAAACAGACGTTTCAAGACACAAAACCAACAGGACATGTGAAATTTCCCAAGAAATTTGAAAGGAAAAGCATTCCGTGAATATGAAAAATACAGAACAGAAGGTTTGGATTTTTTTTGTAAAAACTGTAATAATGTATAACCGAACATCACACATATTTCATTCGCAAATTAACTTTTTCAATGTATGGACTTTTTCTGCAATATATATATATATATATATATATATATATATATATATATATATATATATATATATATATATGAGAACAAAATATTTTATGCATCAACGAGTGTTAGACCAATTATGCAAATATTAATAATTTTAAATAAACAAGTAATCTATAAATGAAGTTAAGGATGTAATAGTCATTTAAATATAGAATTATTTTAATTCATAACACTAGAAAGGCTCCTGTCACAGAAAATATTTTTTGGGCCCGTTTCTCCCACTTACGTTCAAAGGCAAGAAGTGATCTGTCTCGGTTTAAGTAGAAAGTATAATAATTTTTTCTTCTTTATAGGAATGTCTATTTACTATTGATAACACAAACGGTTCCTTTTAAATTTAAAAGGAACTGTTTGTGTTATCAGGAAGTATAATAACTAGACATCGGATGTTTAGGCACCACAAAATCGTCTTTTAGGCGCCTAAAAAGGCACTGAAAAGGTCAAGAATAAGGAGGGAAAAGGCACTTTCATAAGTTACATACACAACAAAATGGAAAATTGTAATTTTTGTAATTTTATTTTGTAAACTTAAATGCACAAAACCAGTTCGTATATTTTAATGTAAAACTAGATTTACATATTTACAACTCTTCTACATTTTATTCTTAATAGTTTCCATTAACCAGTAATATTTACATATTACCAGTAACTTTTCAAGGATCACAATTTCAAATTTGCGTCGACTGGGAGGCAAAATCAGTTTGAATGCGGAGAAGGATATCTGAACGATGTGACTGGCATATATTTTAGCAGTCCAACACTAGCAACACTGAAACCTAGGAATTTATATTGATTTCCACTTAAATTTCGGTTCCCTCGGTGTATTGTCAATCGTCCATGTTCTCAGATCATGGCTAGTATTTTTGAAATAGGGACATGGAGAAAAATCCGTTGGTATACTTTCAGGAATTCTCTCGTAATTTTAAATTTCAAGACGTGAATTGAAGGTTTCGTAATGAATGGTCACGTCGGACCATCGCCGATTTTCCGATATCTTAGCATTGTATATAAATATAATAAATAAAAGGCAAAAAAGTCCTAAAAAAGGTATTTATGCAAAAAATAGGCATTTATGCTACAATAAGCAAAAATAAGCATTATAAAATTCTGTCATACGTCATCATTTATCATGATTCGTGGACATATATTATCAGCCTCTAAATAAGTTCTCTAGAAAAAAAATAGGTATTTCCCTTAACATCCGATGTCTAATAATAACCAAGGCATCACAGCGTACAAATAACGTTCCTGTTTCGAAAAGTTTTCCTTTATTATTAGCCAAGCACAGGTCGAGGGATACGCGGGGATACGCTCATGTTCGAATTTCGCTAGCCATTACTCGACGTTCAAATGTCCTAAAGATCAGCAGTGTCTTCTAGGAATTATTTAAAAGACTAATCAAATGAAAGGTAAAATAATCACGTAGCTCTCTTTTCTGGCACATCGCCGGAAGTTTTTGTTTATAGTACCTTATCTCATTCTAAACAACACTCCCACGCGGGGCAGCGGATCCAGGGCCTGCCGATCGCCTTTGAGGGTAGGATGAAGTTCCAGAGCGGTCTTCCAGACCGCACATCATCAGTAGTAGAACTTTTCTTGCCACAGAGAATATGTGTGAGCATCGGAATGTGTTTTTCGAGGATCCTACTTTGGACAGTACGGTAATAAGTCGATAATTGATAGCTAGTAGTATTGACAGTGATGTGAACGGTGGTTTTGAAAGTGGACACGATACGAATACCGAAGAATAAGTGCTTTATAAACGAGATGAAATAAAAGAAGTATTAGGAGTAAAAAGAATTATGAAATAAAAGAAGAGAAGTAGAAATATTAGAAGAACTAGGAAAGGAGAAAGGAGAAAGAAAAGGGAGAAAATCAGATGAGTACCATAACAGTTTTATTTTTATTTATTTTACGTCAAAACAGTTAAAAACTGAGTGTGACGTGCTATGGGGAGAAATTAATTCTGTGCATGTTCTCAAAAATTCTGTGATTCCTACCCTAAGCCATATACTACTTGAATTTTGAATACAGAAAGAAAATGAGCGTTTTTTGCAAGGAAAAATATTCGCTCCAATGTAATAAAATCTATTTTCAAGGGTAAATCAGCAATTCCTGCAACATCATGGAGAACGATAATTTGAATAACTATATTTCCCACTAAATTCACTTTTTTTTCGAAAACTGCAAAATTTTATTTATTTATTTATTAATTTTACGTCAAAAGCAGTTAAAAACTGTGAGTGGCGTGCTATAGGGAGAAATTCTGTACACATTTTCAAAAATTCTCGTTTCGTTTCGACAAGAGACGGGTATTTCTAAAGAAAACAGTCTCAAATGGTTGTACAAGAGTCCTGAATATAACAGTTGAATGATGTTTTTACTTTCTCGCCCTTACTTCACAAGGAGGGACAGAACTCTAATCCTGCGCCGGAAAACGGGGATTTTTCAGCAGAAAAACTCTAATTGCGGGGGTCCTGGTAACGAAAAAGTAGGCAAAGCTTGTTTTTATCTATACTGAATTACTTCACCTAACACACTGTGTAGTCAGAATCCATGTTTTGTGGTTTCTGATACCGAGAAATAGGCAAGTTACCATTGCCAATTTCTGCCGTTCAAACCTCAAAATTATTAATTTATTTCTCTAGATACTCGACCTTCAAAGTCTATGCAATTCTGTCACTGCTTCTCAGAAATGAAAGCGACGATGCTCTCTCTCAACACGCTATCTGTACTCGCAGTATCTTGTGCCCCTGGCCTCCACGCACCTTTCCAAGAAGCGTCGTGGTGCACGTGTGCGTTCTCCGTGGGCGGGTCTCGTTCTCGCGCGGCCTCGTACATCAGCAGCCCTCGCTGACCCTCACGTCCCAGCATCTGCTGTTATCAGCGATTTGGGGACATGAAGTGACAGGTCGGAGGAAAATGATTCCCCCTTCTCGAACTGCCATGGTAAGAAGTGTTATCAAAATAGTGGAATATTCCAAGTTACACCTTCTAGTACATGGGTCCGATTTTCGTCATGTCACTCGGGTGCGGTCTCTCAGACCGCTAGGAATAATTTTCAAAATTGCTAGTCGCCAATTAAGTTTGTCTATTAAAACACAAAAATGGTTAATTTTACATCCATTTTTACGTATTATTCACTATCTAGTTAAGAAATAAACAATACAAAATATTTTTAAAATATTTAATTACACCACTTTACACCACACGGATTTTGTAATTCATCTTTTGAAGGATTCGTTGCTGTCATCATTATGATTACGGTAGTCACTGTCGGTTTCATGACCTTCAGGTATCTCAATTAATGTTTACAAGCAACATGAAGAAATTGTTTATTAAATTAGAAACAGCAAGGCTTTGATTTTTTCTCACACTTGCAAGACACTTTCAGTAAAACGCACTAACGATATTGACTCATAACATTCGACTGGGGAACGATAACCTAGTATACACAAAACAGTTTTTCTGCCTTTTATTAGTCATTATTTTAATGCGTGGGAAAGGAACATTATAAAACAGGTGGAGGCTATGGGGGCTACACACACGAAGCTGCATTTTCAAATGTAACGAAGAGGAGGCGCAACACTTTCCACCTCTACTGGTCTAACCGCAGCCGCCAGCATCGTCCCCAGGGCCACCGCCGTTTATAAATTTATGGAAATAATTGAATTCATGAATGGCTGGACATAACCTTATTTAATGCACCGCCTGCACCTTGTTAACATTAATATTGTAGTGCTACAACAGCGTATACTTTTTCGCATTATTTCTACCTTTCGTAAGATTCGAAATTTCAGTTTTCAACGAATGAATCCTGTATCATATTTAACCGTCCTTTGTTCTATCCGACGGGAAAAAATTGCTGCAGTTTTTGAGAAAAAATGTATACGACCTTCTTTAAAGAAGCGTTTGAACAGATTTCAATCCAGCGAAATCTGAAAAAATTGTGCGAAAATGTTGAACTTTTGCAATTTGTGAAAATTCAAAGAGTTCAACGAAAATTAGACATGGGCCGTTTTTTAAGCGTCTTTTACTCTATCTTAGGGGTGAAAAATAATCCAAAAATTTGGAGCCATTTTCTATAATAGTTTGAAAATGTCAAGACTCGCTCCAAACGTACGCCATCAACCTGTGTTAAATTTTAACATGATAATTTTATCAAAAATAAAAAGATATTAAAACAATAACAATCCCCAATAATTCTCGAAATAATACATCGCATACTAACGAACGCCCTTCTTAAGACATTTGCGACGTACTGATCTCAGCAACTAAGCACAAATATAAATGCATTAACACAGGAAAGGAAATGATAAAGACTTTTTCTATCTAATTAAATAACAATTAGATTTTATTGCTACCCGAAAGTACCCTCTGAAGCAGATCTACAGAACTGCCACTTTCACAGAAGGAGAAAATCACTAGCACGAACTTGGTATTAGTGGGAACGTAAGCACCTCTTCGGTTCGGATGGGAGGCGGCGAGCGTCCAAAACTTACGTAACGCCAGACAAGAGAAAATCCAGAATCTCTTCACGATTTCAATAATATATTAAACCATTAAATCAGAATAATGAGCATGTGCCTACGACATTAGTACTCACGCATGAATAAAATATGTTGATGGGGAGACCGAGGCTGGTTGGCTCGAGCTGATAGTTCTTAATTTTTTTTACGCAACTCCGGTTTAATTTCGACATAATTCATCGTATGAATGGAAACTAAGTTATTGAGCTACCTAACGGTATTTTTAATTCCGGAATGTTTGATCGTCGAACTGTTAGTCATTAAAAGTCATCACGTCAAGGTGTGGCAACGAACTTGCAGGGTCGGCTAAGCACACTACTTCAGTGAGAACATCAAGTTAGATCAAAATGAACCATTTTTCAATGTTTTTACACAAATAAATGCAAACAGCCGTTCATGAACAACTACAGCACTCTTGGTGATTTCAAACTTAAGTATTTAAAAATCAGTTTTTAATTTGATTACATCCGTCTTCTGCCTATTTTTTTTTTATAAAAATAGCTACTTTTTTAACACTGAGTAATTGCAATATTCGTTTCAAGTTTCACGCTAAAGAGAACTAAAAGCGTGCGGTAGGCGGGTTTAAGCTGCACAAAAACAAAAATAAATCTTTAAAAAATAATGAATGATAAGTCTTTCGATTTATTTAGATTGATAACAAAAAGTTAATAGTCCTTTCTTGCCCGCTAAATACACGTCCTTATAGTAAGAAGCACGTCAGGAGAGGGGAAAAGGAGGAACTTGCGGCTACTACACGAAATGTGAGGTCGGCCACACATGTGCAGCCCGCTCGTGTTATCTCACGAGCGGCGACAGCCCACACAATTACACACGGCGTTACCGTGCGGTGGCCGAAACACGGACCCGTAGCACAGCATGACTAGAAAGACAACGGAAAGGTTGGTACATTTTCAAGGTAATGTTCTGCTCTTGAAAATATGATACAAATGTCACGAAATTTTATTTCATCAAAATGGTCAATAATAGGGTAATGACATTGATGTGGCTACTTCAAATAAAATTTGTTAAGTAAGATCGTCGGCTTCCCTCTGGCTTCGAACTTGCAGAACGTGGGAGCCAGTTCCTTCTCGGGGTGAGAGCTACAACGAAGATAAATGTATTTCTTCCCCTCATTTTTGTATTTGAAGAATAAACTGAAAACATTTTATTAAATAGGGAATGCAATAATATAACATGAGTATTTTCTTTGACATTTGGTCTCAGACACGTTCAGGGGTAGAATTTCGATTGGCCATTATTAAATCGAGTATCTGGCAGCTATCAATTTTTTGTAATTTTTAAGTGGCCACTACAGGAAGAAAATTAGGGTTTGGAAAAAATTAATATAAACTAGAACTAAAATTGCTATTTTTAAAGAATGGATCCATTCACAATGAGGTATGTTCATTGTCCACTGAGTTTCACACAAGACGCCCATGAATTTTTAAAGATCATAGACAATCAATGAGTTATGGAAATATTACTCTCCAGGCTTTGTAACACATCTGAACACATCGTCGTTACATTGGTTACAGACGTCAGTGGAAAGTTTGTTAGGTCGTAAAGAACATGTGACACAAAGGTGTGCTAAATTTCACCTAACCCTTTCAACTTATTTAACGGCGTTTAGCATTTGTGAACCATTTTTCGAAAAAATAAAAACATTTTGGCCAAGGTTTTGCCTATTTTGAAAAACATTTCACACAAATTTACTATCCAAAAGCATTTAAAAAATTCATATACCTTTCTCAATGTTGAAAATAAATGTTTAAACCATTTTAAGTTTTAGTATTCCCAATAGTTATCTGCTGGCAACAAACCCGCGTTTTAATGTGAACTCATTATGTCATTTGAATATCATATCACCTTCAACATCTTTGGAGCCCAAAAACTGGCTTTTCTCCGCAATTACAACAAAACCTCCAGCGGTGGTCTTAGGTGAACGTTTGGCACAGCTTCCGGATGCAACCCAAACACCCGCGTGCTAGGAGGCAAGTCGACAGTCTTAACTTCTGAAATTGATATTCAACCGTACCAGATTTTCTCCAGGAAGGTAAGGAACACTTAATTCAAAGAATTACACGTTAGGCCGCTTTCATATCCGCTGTCTCCTTACAAGAAATGAAACTAAATTGGAGCAAGCAGCTTGGTACCATATCAGAGGCGACGGTAAAGAGTTACATGATTATAAGAATCGCCTTCGCCCCAAAATTTCCTCGAGGATTCACGCTAGGGCGCAAGGCAGGTCGCCCGAAAGACGTTTACAATGTCAACAGAAAAATGACTGAAAGTGAGCTCTTTCAGGAAAATAAAATTCAGTATACATTAAGAAAGCTGCTATGAAGGGGCTGCTCGGTGGTCGGGGACATGGGTTAAAAGAGGTTCGATTCACATACAATATACGGGTTTCAGTGTTCGTTCCAACAAATACAGGTCGTTGTGATGGATGGTTGCTTATTCGAGGTCTTTCATTGAGGTTTCACTGTATTCGCTATCTATGTGTTGGATTAGCTACTTTTGATATTATGGTTTGTAAAGAACTGTTTCACTGCATTTGCACTATAGGTCACTTTCATGTCCGCAGTCACATTACTAACTAGCGGTGCTACAGAATGGCACAGACTTTCTCGTTGCAAATTTTTCTAATTTCCTTGGTGTGGTCTGGCTTTAAGGTCGTGCTCCATTCTCTGGCCAGCTGCCATCTATCGTCGTCCAAAGTACATTTTTTGACAATTTCTTAACTTTTTGCTTTCCTAGTAGTACAACTGAATCATTACTTCAAAAATATTAAAGACGAGTACTAACTCGACCTAAATATGAAGTTTTCATTGAAAAATTCGAAGTCGCTTTTAAGAAAATGGCGATTAAGCATTATTGTAAATGAGAAATTTAAGCAGTTTTAACGGGAATCTATTGAGTTTTCGAAAAAAATTCATTTGAAGTCATTTGAAGCGCTTCCACTCACAAAAGTAATAATGCACACAAATCGATGGGAATGCCCATATTAACGGTGTGAGAGGTATTTCAAGAAAATTACAGTTGTGTAATTTTTTTAAAAACACCAAAACGAACTTTACGTCATAACAAACAGTACAATTAGCACTATCTATTGAAAAAAATTGGAGCCATTTTTGAGAAAATGGCGTTTGAGCGTATCTGAAAATGCCGAATTTTGTGCTCATTTTTACACAAAACTGTTGAGTTTTCGAGAAAATTTATTTGACATTATTTAAAGCACATGTGCTTATAAATATAAATCGCCTTCAATGTAAGTTTTACAGACGTAAGAGACAAGTCAAAAAATTTAATTTTTGAAATTTTTGAAACAACAAAAGAAACACAGCAATATGGCGTTTATGTCACGGCATAGGGTTCGTTTGGCACTAACCTTACCAAAATATTACAGAATAAATTTGGAACAGTTTTTGAGAAAATCTTGTTTTTGTTATTTATTAAAATTGCAAAAATTGCACGCACTATTGCACGAAAAGTACTAAAATTTCCAAAAAAATCTAAATGACCAAATTGAAAGACACAACAAATTTCATTTGAAGGAAAAATCCATGTCTTCAATTTTGATGTAGGAAGACGCCGGATAAAATTTAAACTTCTACAATTTTCGAAAATTCAGAGTTAGCCGTGATATTCTGGCCTATGGCACCTTTATAAGTGTATTTTGCTCTTATCTTACAAGAAAATTAAACAAAAAATTTGGAGCTGTTTTTGAGAAAATTTTGAAAATGTCCGGGGGCCTTCATGTAAAGTACCCCCAATTTTTAAAGAATGTTTTTCAAAATTTCAAAGCTTCCACTAGTCAGATAGACAGGGAATTCTTCAACTTGGAGAAGATCGTACGAATGGTTTAGGCGTCAGGAGTGTTCACGGACGGACGTTTTGCTTCCAATTGGTTTTTCGGCATCAAGGACCCACACAAAAAAGGGATTCTGGCTACACCACGTGTTAGAGGATTTTTTCTCTTAATTTAACAACTGGTTTTATGCACTTTTTCGCCACCAGAGACCGGCAATGAATTTTTTTCCGCCGTTTTTCGCACAGCATTACATATCTTCCTCTATACTACGTATATTACTCCGTATATACGTACGTATACAAAAAAGTAAAAATGAATGGATTACGAGAAGATTGTTCCTGCTAAAATAATTTATAGCAGTATTATATGAGAGTATTTAATTTCTATTGCTTGCAAGGACATTGCTTTAACAGTGTGCTTGCTACTTTTTAGAAGGGCATTTTATATTTTATGTGGTTTTGTTCGGCAGCATGTCTGATGCTGCAGACCACTATTATGTATATACTTAAGCAAAACGCTTTCCCTTATCTTGTGTATATTACAAATGAATACAAAAAAATCATTGTGAGGCTAACATAAGGCGCGTCGGCGCTAGGAAACTTTCAGATCACACGGGAGAAAAAAATCCCGGAATTGACATAAAGCACAGAATCATTTGAAGAGCAATGCAATTTGTAAATAAGGAAGAGAGGACAAGGTACAGAACATCTCAAGTGGTACAAAATTCTTAAACAAAAAATATACTCTTATGCCGGCTTTACACTAGCAATAGGTTTCCGCAACATCTTTCAGCAATTTGTTGCTGTTTCTTGCGGTCATCTTTACACTAGCAAGAACAAGACGGGGCAATATGTTGCCAGAAAGTTGGGAGGAAGATCTTTCCGACAAGATATTGCCGATCGTTTTACATTAGAACTTTTTATTGCCATGCTTGGTGATGCCATGAGGAAAATGACGCGTCAACTTAAGTGAGGTTATATCTCACTCCGACATGGCTAGTAGAAGGGAGAAGATGCGAGTCGTGGTCGCAGTTATTGTGCTCAATGAAGAGACAAAGAAACGACGTTTTGTGAGGACATATGACTGTATTTAAAACGAAAGGAAAAGGGGCTTGTGCAAATTCGGTTCAGGAGCCTCAATATTTTTTCGTGGACTACGATTCATGCGGGTAGTTCTAAGTAATTTTCTATTTATAAAAAGCGCAATTATTAATTCGGTAAAAAGTTTTAAAATGTCCTTTACCTACTGTTGATGTATTATAGATTAACCTTAAAATCTCTAAATCTTAGATTAGGAATCTTGATAATTTTTAACGTAACAAAATTGATAATTAGGGAGCATCTGTAGCTAAACCAAAATTTGAACCATAGAGGATTTGTAATATTTATTACTTCATTTATTTTATCAAACCTTTTTCACACACCCATTTTACGAAAAAACACATATAACAATTCAAAATAATACGTCTATGTACTACCTTAACCGAACTTCCTGTGCATCTGACCGCGGCCATCATTGGCTTCTTCCAGCAATATCTTGCTCAGACTTCAATCCAGTTCTAGTCCCAGCAACAGCCGGCAATATCTTTTCGAGGATGGAAACACGCATATTTACATTACGACCGGAATATCTAGCAAGAAATATTGCCAACATCAGAAATATTTATTGCCGCAATGTTTACATTGGCAACTTTTCTTGCGAAATAATATTGCTCGTCATTTTCTTGCAAGTGTAAAGCCAGCTTAAGG
>BLKR01010172.1:0-2500 GCA_011170035.1 Teleogryllus occipitalis
CAGAACAGTCCAAACCAAATGTTTGCAAGCTGAGTTCACTTGAACAAAAGGAAGAAGTCTCTATTTCGTCAGTAACAAATCCAACAGCTTGAGTTGTTCATCTGAAGTGGTTGCGATACAAATTTTTACGTCATTTTTCTTTCTTTTTAAGGCATTTTTTTAAAAAATTTAAAAAGCATTTCATGGATCATTTTTGGTGATGTTTTAAGTCATCAAAATCTGCCCCTACTCATAACAATTAACTCTTTAAAACTTATAAGTAGTACAATTCTGAACGAACACACATTATTTTGTTTCATAAGTTTTTGTTAAAGAAAGCACTATTATTTTCTCACTACAGAGTACAGAGAAATTTATGTAAAGCTGTGTGAAAAATGGCGAATTTTCAGCAGACAAACTCTTGTTACAGGGTCCTGATAATGAAAAAGTGGGTAAATCTAATTGCTAAATTTAGAAAAAAAATCCTCTAACATGTGGTATAGCCAGAATCCATGTTTTGTGGGTCCTTAATACTGAAAAATCAAATGACAGCAATCCGTCTGTCTGTCCGTAAGTAACCTGAATGTACTTAAATTTAATACACAGAAATGTAAAGCTATGAAATTTACTAAACTTAAAAATCCAGCCGATTATCCATATACTATAAACAATACAGTACTAGAATCAATCAATGAATTTAAAGATTTAGGAGTTATATTTGATCCCAAACAGAAATTTGGCAAACATATTTATTATATTATCAACAAAGCTAATCGCATGTAAGGTTTTATCATAAGAACTACATCAGATTTTCAAAATCCATTTACAATGAAAATTATGTATTTAACCGTAGTAAGACCAATACTTCTTTATTCATTTCAGAACTGGTCTCCTTACTATAACATTTATATAAAGAAATTAGAAACTGTACAACACAACTTTTTAATTTCATGGCTTGCAAACTAAAATTACCTAGATTTATCACCTCGATTTACACATGACTATACTTATATATCATTATACCTTCAAAGTAGTTCTCTTGAATTGTTCAGAAAGTATAATGACATTGTACTTTTATATAAACTGATAAATAATAATATAGATAGCATTGAACTATTATCATTTATCAAATGGAAAATACCTTTAGGCACCCCAAGAAAAAATCTCAATCAAATGTACTATATTCCCATTTATAAATTTCACTTGGGATTCAATTCACCAATATGGTGAATGTGTAGAACTGCTAACAATTGTGATATTGATTTAAATTGTTCTTCAATTAAAACATTTATAAAGTGTGCAAGTTCATTTTATTTGAACGATTTCAATTGATGGCTATGTTTATATTTTATGTTATGTTCACTTTATATGATCTATATATTGTAAAATTGTAAAATTGAGCAATTGCCTGTTTGTTGTAAATAAATAAATAAATAAATAAATAAATAAATAAATAAATAAAATAAAAACATGTCATAATGGTTCTTTAGTTTGTACAAAAAAAAAAATCTTTAAATATTGATACCTTCTACAAATTGGAGTAATACATCAATCTGTGATTTGCACAGATTTCACATGATTCATGCCATTGAATGGATACATTTACATTTCTTCTTCTTAAGAGAATCAAAGCTTTTCTTATAAATTAATGTATTTTTTTAGGTAGCTTCATTAGAGGAAACAACATCGCATGATAAGTGCCACCCCACTCCACAATTCTATAGGAAGCTACAGACCAAAATAAAGCATAAGATATTACCAGCAACTGTTTGGTCATAAATATGTTGTTTTTTTTTAGAAAATATATAAATTAAATCTTGAAGTTTTTTTACAAGTTAAGTAATACGGCTTTAAGTAAAATAACAGCCAAAAGTAATATAATTTGTTTTAACTCAAAATAATTTGTCTCAACTATTTTCCAACTAAATTAAATACCAAACAGCTTTAAGCACCTTTAGCCATGGCACCTTTAAGAGCTAATCAAATTCAAAATTCAGTAATAAATCATTTATTTTCCCTCTTAATTGACACTTTTACAATTTGTTCAGAAGCAGGTTGTGGTTTACTGTATCAAAAGCTTTTAACTAGGTCTAAAGGTATAGCTAAGCAGGGGATGTTATTATCTATGGCATTTCTTAGTTTGTCATTACAAATGTAATTGCATCCTTAGTGTATTTTTTTTTATGCAATAAAATACAATACAAAATACAAGAGAAAATGGCAAATGGGTAGTTTTCAAGAAAAAAGTTCTTGAAAAATCAATAAGACTTTAACTTCTTTACTGTATGAAAAGATTACCTTCAGAAGTTGTCCAGAGCGATCATACTCTTCTTCAACAAAGTAAAGTTCCATATCTTCAACATCGTGTTCAAGTATGTACTTCACTTTACTCAGGTACAAATCAGGATCATCTTGTTCAAAATACTGAAATTAGAAATGATTGATTATATATGTTAGATGAAAGTCATCAAGAAAGGAGTCATAAGATAAAGTTTAATTTATTTACATCTTCCAAAAAACT